>SNQJ01S0069109.1:0-18760 GCA_010110895.2 Picea sitchensis | reverse complement strand
TTACCCAAACGGGGCCCACATGACTTTTGGCGCTTCATCTCCTAGGGTTAGGTTTTTGGATGTTTAGGGTTTTTGAAACTCCTGTTTATTGTAAAAAGGCCTTGAGAGCCTCATTGTAATCATCTTCTTGTGAATGAGCGTAGCCGTCACATCTCTTCTCAGAGATAAGCCGCCACCATTCCAGCAAGTTTGTTTTCCGCTGCATTTTACAGTTTCAGCTTATTTCCTTATTGAATAGAAAACCAGTTTTACTGTATCTTTGTTATTCTGTGTTAAGCATCTGGTAATAATCTGTAGTCATTTCATTCTGCTCATAAAATCTGGATCAATAGTCTACACACACACTCCATTTACCATTATTTTTCGGCACAATAACCAATGGTGAAACCCACTCGCTGTCTGATATAGGGTAGATGAATCTGGCATTTAGAAGTTTCTGGAGTTCTTCCTTAACAATCTCTTTAACATTAGGGTTCATCCTCCTTCGGGGTTGGCAAATGGGCCAGAATTCTTCCTTGATGTAAATATGGTGGGTTCATGGTTCAAAGGAAATTCTTTTCATATCCATATAATCCCAGTCAATTGTTTCTTTATGTTCAATCAATAACTTCATCAAACGATGAGTTTCAGCAGAAGATAAATCAATATTGATGTTCATGGTTTTTCCAGGTTTGATTTCTATAGTGATACTCGTAGAACTGACTTTAGGAAATAATTCAGTTGTTCCAGCATTTGTTGTTACAACAGTTGTTGCTATAGCTGAATTAACTTGATTTACAACGGTTTCAAAGAACATCTCTGGGGTCACTCCATCCTGGGAAGTAGGGTCAAAGATTCTACTCAATCGGTGGTACATGTTTGGTGTAACAGTAAAGGGGTCGCTGATAAATCTATTGATTAGCTTATCCTCTGTCTCATCTTTGAAACTCGGGATTTTTCCTATGGTTAGCACAGGCAGAGCACTTTCATCCTCAATGTCCATCCATAAAGAATTTTTGGGTTCCACACTGGGTGTAGCATGAGGATAAAGGGTAAGTTTCTTGGTATCATAACCATCAAAGATGGTCATTGAACCAGATCTAAAACCAATGAAGGCATCAGTTGTTTCTAACCATCGTCTTCCTAGAATTAGAGGATGACCCCACAGATGAGTTTTAGGTTGCAATAGGACAAAATCAACAGGATACTCCCATGAATCAACTGAAAGAACTAGATCATCGATTACTCCCTTTGGTTTAATAGTAGAACAATCAGATAACTCTAAAATAGTAGGAGTAGGTCAGAATTGCATTCTGAGTTGCAAAAATTGTGTCGTCTCGATTGGCATAATGTTAATTGCAGCCCCTAAATCGACAAGAACTTCTGGTATAAATGTTTGTCCAATTTTGACAGTGACTGTAGGGTTTCCTGGGTCACCATATTTAATAGGTGGGGTTTTGCCTAACATTAGTTTGGACAATTCTCCAACTACGTGTACTGTGAGGGGGTCCCTAGGTTTCCTTCCAGGCTTTTTGATATAGAGCTCTCTCACAATATTGGCATAAACAGGGACATATTTAATCACTTGCAATAGTGGAATTTTAACATGCAGGTTTTTCAATTCTCCTAAGAGATTGAAGGATGGTAATTCCACAGTTTTGCTAATTTCCAATCTTTTAGGGAATGGAGGTTCTGCTAATTCTATGATAGGTTCATCAATTTATTATGTATCAACAGATCGTTTTTCCCCCGATTCCTTGTCTGATTCTAAAGATGGAGCATCTTCAATTATTGGCTTGACTATTCTCCCTGATCTTAATTTTATCTCATCACAAGGCATAGGGGTAATAGACAGGGCTGGCACATTGTGTATATCAATGTTTTGAATGGCCTTATTATTTGGATTTGGGTTAGGTTGCACAGGCATCTGATGGCGTAATGGAGGATTGTTCTGTGCGGCATTGGGAGGTAACTACAGCTGTTGTTGTTGATACTGGGGTTGGAACTGTTATTGATAGGGGTTATGTTGGTGAGGATTTCTCCAATATGGGTTCCATTGCCAAGGATTATTTTGTTGTTGGGGCATAGGTACCCATGCATTGGGATCCTGATAAGGAGGTGGTATTTGATTTAGAGGGGGGGAATTCATCTGGCCATATTGAAGCTAATCATTGTTCATATTATTCCAATAATTATGTGATGCAGGAGAGAATTGATGATTTGTACCTTGACCTCTTGGTTTCCATTGTCTTCTCTGTTTTATTAGATATACAACCTCTACTTCCTCATTATTTGCCCTCATTGATGCTTTTACACCTGGTAAGAAGGGACATTTGTCAGTGGCATGATCTAATTCACAAATAAGACATACATGGACACTGTTCAGTGGGCACTCCCTTTTTGGATGTTTGTCTCTGCATTTCGGACAGAAAATGGACAATGCTCGATCTACTTCTGCTTGTTTCTGTTTGATTTTCATAGTATCAATTTGTGAAGAAAAAGAGTTAATAATTTCTGTTTTGAAACCTTCTAACAGATTTCCTATGTCTTCTCTTGTTTCTCCTCCATTGGATAATTTTTGTACCCTTGAAAAAGTGGTATCCCTTTTAGATGACTTATTCTTTGTAGATCCTCGAGAGCATCTCTTAAAAATATCTACAATGTCTTCATAAGATTCCTTAGATATATCTCCCTTACCAAGCATATTCATCATATCTAAACAATCATCTCTAACTCCTTTTAGCAAAATAGTTTTCAAAATGTGCTTACTCACATCCGGATGTCCTGACCTTTGTAGATTATACTAGAGTCACTCCACAAAATCTTCAAGGGTCTCATCCTCCTTCTGAGACATATTGAATAGTTCCTCTCTTCATTCCCTCATTCGGTAGTAGTCTTGGTACTTTTTAATGAAAATTTGTCTCATTTGTCCCCATGTTGAAATATTTTCTCCTCCAAGTCTCATGAACCATCTTAACGCGTTACCCTTCAATGTAGCTGGAAAAAAATTAAGATTTTGTGCAGTAGTAGTGTAGTCATAGATTCTACACAGAATATCAAATTCAAACAGAAACTCATCTAGATATTCAGTAGATAATCCAAGGAAATTTGGTAGGGATGAGAGAGGTATGTTCTTCATAGGAGTTATCCCATGTGTGGGAACATTAGTAATAGGAAATACGAGGGTAAAGATAGTATTTTCACCATTTGCTTGATCTTCATTATTCGGTGGATTCTCACGGTGGAATTCTTCTTCATTATCCTCTTTATTTTCCATATGTGATCTTTCTCTCCACTCAATATGGAAAGCGTCCCACTCCTCTTTAGTGACTATATGTTTATTGATCTAATAAACAACTTCTTCGGAATTTTCCCTGATCTGAACTACACTTCCTTTATCTTCAATATTCTACAGTGTTGTGTGTTGTCTTGTTGGTGACAAATCTTCAGCTTCAACCCCAGATGAAAATGATGTTTGAAAATGGGGTAGTTTTGATGACTGAGGGATATTTCTTCTTGGAGGATTTGAAGGGTGAAAGGTAGATCTTGAAGAAGAATTTGCTCTGGCTATAATCTCATCAACAAAGGTTTGTCTTCCCAGTGCAGGATTCCTTCCACCACATCTTCTGGTACCTGTAGGGTTCGTATTTTTTCGGATACGTCCTCTTGTTCCTTGATTCATGCAGACTATTCATTCCTAATAAAAATAAAACTAATGTGCTTACAAGAATCTGTAATTATATTCCCCGACAACGGTGCCAAAATGTTGGGCACTTTAATTGTCTAAATAAATAGATAATTAAGGTGTTCAATATAAATTGTCAAACCCAAGGAAGTTTTGTTATTGTAAGATAATTTTGCACAGTCTATGCTAGATTATGAAGGCAACACTAATCAAATTGCAGTAAGTTAAACTAAAAGAAACAGAATTGGAACATTGAACACTAAAACAAGTTTTTGACACGGCTGGAGTTCTAATTGATTGTTACAGAATTGAAATCATACTTGCATAATTGAAATCTAATTTCTAGATATTGATGAGTGTATAAGAATCCTAGATTATCTAATCTATTCTAATTTTCTATATTACTTTTGCAGAAGGAAGATCTGTGCTAATCACTGAAAGGAAGTCTACTTAATTGCGGAAAGGAAAATTCACACTTCTATTTACTTTTGCTTGAAAACAGAGATTTAATCTAATGCAGAAAAAGAACTAACTCTCAAAGCAATTCTCCAGCAGTATTCAACAATTTTTCTAACTCTCATGAGACACACTAATGCACATTTAACAAGAAGGAAATGAACTGTAACATCAAATGTAATCTAGAAATGCTAAATAGATAAATCACACAAGTCAAAGCAGTTAATCTAAAACTCAAAACAGAGGGGAGTCTGTGAGGAAGGTGGGCCCTTTCCTTCTCACTGAATTCACTTGAAAAATACTACAGTCGGTTAAAGAAACTCAATTCACTTCTTTATTAACTCGTAAAATGTTTAGATACAATATCATTTACTTCACTCTTTGTTCCACATCTAATATCTGGTTCCAAGAATTACAAAAGCTCTGCTATTTAAAGACAGATTCATTCAGTTAAAACAGACTCAGAATAGCCTTGAGAATCTGAGATTCTCAAGTTGTTCATTTGATACAACAAAATCTGTCATCTTCACAAAATCTAGGAAAAGAATCTTGATCACCAGCGTGAGCAAAAACGTGTAACAGCCTTGAGGATTGGTCTTTAGGATTTGGATTTGAATGATATACCAGCTCCCAGGATTGGTGGGCATCTGTTGTAGCAGTTGTAACAGCTTCCAGGATCGGTGGGCATCTGTTGCAGTAGTCGTGTAACAACATGCAGTATTGGCGCAAGGTTGTAACAGCTGGTGTAACAACGACGATCTTTCTTCAAGACTTGGTAGTTCTACACATTTTGATCATTAGTTTCACATTCATAGGTAAAATATGAGAAATGATACCAATCAAACATGTTAAGTAAATAAGAATATAAAAGCAAGATCAATGATTCATACCTTGGGAAAAAGGGTCTTAGCAAGAATTATATTAGGCATTTAGCATAGAAAAGATAAGGTTGAATGAGCAAAAGTTATGGTGAAAAAGGGACATTTCTGGGTCCTAACAATAAACAAGGAAAGTTTACAATGCTAATGTTATGAGAGTTAACCACCCACCATAAATAAATAACAATAACACCATCTGAATATTTTTTTGATCTATGTTTTTTCATATAGTTGGTCCCAATCCCTAGAGACATATCCATTGGATTTTAGTGTGAAGCCCAAGTATTTGAACCCTTAGCTAAAATATAATACTTGAAAAGGTAAAATTTAGACCACCTCTATTTTATGTCTATGAGTCAAACCATTAAAAGAAACATAATATCTATGCATGTTTACTTCCTTACCTATAGATTCAATAAAGAAAAAGTGATTCTTTAATACAAGAAGTTTTCTTAATAGAACCAACTCCAAATAAGAGGTCAACAACATCTACAAACAATACATGGGAAAGAAAAATATTCCTACCTAATTTTAATTCTTTTATTTTCCCATTTTTTTGTATGATTTAATGATCCTTCTTAGTCCTTTGGATACTAATAAGAATAGAAGAGGTGATAGTGGACACCCTTGTTGTTATGAATGGAAGTCCACAAATAACATAATAATAGAAATAAGTAGCTTCATTCCTTGATAATGATAAAGAGTTGATGAAAATTAAGCCACTTCAAGGGGACAACCTCCCTTGGTGATGATATAAACCTTGAATTACATATATGGTGCAAAAAAATTCCTAATGACACCCATATCCCACTGGAAGGTCAAATATCTCTTAAATAAGATCTGCATGGTCATTTGAGGCCTATTTCATGGCCCTTGAATTTGATAACTTTCATTGTGAGCTTAATGTTCTTGTTTTCTTCCCCTAGACATGGACATACAAGCCTTAAGAATCGTTCTTATTATGAAAATAATATTAATGGCACCAAAGATCCCACACAGAGGCTAAAGATTTCTACGTAGGTCTTGTGTTGTTTTTTGATGACTTCATCATGAAGCTTAATCCTAAGAATATTTAAATAGGACCTAAAAACCTTATTTTCTTTCTCTGACCATGGACAAGACCTAAGTTCCATACATGGTGTGAAAAAATTGTGAATGACACCCATATCCCACCCAAGCACCATAGTTTATTAAATAGGACAGATGTGGTGGTTTGAGGCTTTGTTAATGGCCAATGAGCCAAAGAAAATATGTTTAGTACATAAGGACCATTTTTTCCTCTCTAGTCATGGTAGAGTTCTTATGAGCCATTCTTATTGTTAAAAACATACTAATGGCGCCCATATTCCTAGTTGGAGGCCATGTTCATGGCCATTAAACACATGAAAGCTTCGTTTAGGGCCTACGACACTTGTTTTCATCCCTCAATTATGGTATATGTCTTTAATCCCATATGTGGTGTGAAAAAAATCCTAATGCCACCCATATCCCACTTAGAGGCTAAAGATCATTTAGAAAGGATATACATGGTTGTTCAAGGCCTAGTGCATGGCCCTTAAACTCAAAAAGATTCATTTTGGACCCAAGTTCCTTGTTTTCCTCCCTTCAACATGGTATAGTCCCTAAGATCCATTCTTACTCTTTAAAAAAACATATCAATGATGTTAATTATACTACACAAAGGTGAAAGATCCCCTGCATAGGTCTTGTCTAGTTTTTTTATGACTACATCACGAAGCTCTCTCCTGGGAATATTTAAATAAGGAATAATCACCTTATGTTCATTCCTTGGTCATGGTAAATACCCTAAGAATATTTATCTAGGACCTAAATATATCGTTTTCCTCCTCTGGCCATGGTGGAGGAAATTCTAAGACTCATTCTTTTTGGTCAAAACATACTAATTTTGTCCATATTCCTAGTCAAAGACATTTTCCATGGCCATTTATCACAAGAAAGATTCATTTTTGGCCTAAAGCCCAAAGACCCATTCTTATTGTATAATGCATATTAATGGTGCAAATATTACCCACATATGATAAATATCCCTTACACAAGTCTTGTGTGGTTATTTGAGGACTAAAACATGAATCCTAATACTTACAACATTCAAATAGGGCATATCTTACTCCCTAACCATGGAAAATATCCCATGTGCCTTACATGGTGCATAAAACTTGTGAGTGGTGTCCATATCCCACCCAATGGCCAAAAATTCAGAAGAGAGGATTAGTGTGGTGTTTTAAGTCATTTTTCATGGCCATTAATCCTGAGAAATTTGTACAGGGCCTAAGGCCTTTGTTTTCCTCCCTTGGCCATGGTATAGGTTAGGAGATCCATTCTTCTTTTGATATAAAAAATATATTAATGGTTCCCACATTCCGAATTTGAGCCCTTCTTCATGGCCACTAAGTAAAATAAATTTGTGTTTACAGCCTAAAGCCCTCGTTTTCCTCCCTCAATGATGTTATAAGCCTTGACTCCTATATGTGGTGTGAAAAAATTCTTATGGCATCCATATCCCACTCAAAGGAAAATTGTACCTTACAAAGGTTCTACATGTTTGTTTGAGGCCTATTTCATGGCCCTTAAACTTCAAAATCTTTGTTTTGGTCTTAAGGTCCTAATTTTGTTTGTCCCTTGAACATGGTGTAGTCCCCAAGATCCATTAATTTTGTACAAAACATACTAATGGCATAAAATGTCCCACACAAAGACCAAATATCTGCTACATAAGTATTTTTTCTTTTTTCAAGGACTATGTAATGAATCTCAATTCTAAGAAGATTCAAATAGGACCTAATAACCTTATGTTCTTTCCTTAACCATGGGTGACACAACACTATCATTCAATAGTCAAATTGTTACATTTCATTGTCATGCATCATGTGTGAGGGCTTGAGCCACCACAAAGGAAACATGCAAAGAATATTTGTCTTATCAACAAGATATGGTACTAACCATTTTGAGTTTTGGAATATAAATTGTTCTTATAGAATACACTACATTGCACATTTAATCCCTACACTCCTTGCAAACCATGTAACACCATTCAAAGACACATTCTTGGGACGAAATAGCTATACTATTGACGAAATTTTTTCGTCGATAGTATAGCTAATTCATCGCAAGATTATTTCCATTTGTCTCTCTTGCAACAATATCAAATGATGCTTGGATTCATTTCATATTTGGTTTATCAACTTGAAATTAAAATTTGATACTTTGCAAGCTAGTTGTGCCTTGAGTCAATTACAAATATGGAATTAGGAATCATTAACATATATACTAGAACATATGAAAAATAGGGTTTATGGTTCACATGATGATATGATGATGGAAGAAAGTGGGTGTGTGAGTCAAATTTGAGTCCATAAACCCTCCCATATCATTAAGGCATGTGAATAGTCTATCCATGTCAAATTTCAGTACCCAGTAAAAATCCATTCGACAGTACACACGTCCCCGCATCTAGTACTGCAAGGGAGTATTTTTATGGTGTTGATTAAGCAATCAATGAAAAATAGGGATTTTTCATCACAAATATGACACTGATACATTGTATATACAATATTAATGTAGAACCTGAAAGAAAAATGAAGAAAGATTGATGAAAACTTAAAACTTGCGTCAACCAATTTGTGTACTTTGAAAGAAAATTAGGGTTTATAGCTTACATGATGAATTGATGATGGAATAAAGTGGGTCTGTGAGTCAAATTTGAGTCCAAAAACCCTCCCATATCATTAAGGCATGCGAATAGTCTATCCATGTCAAATTTCAGTGCATACATAAATAGTTTGAAAAAATTTCAATGTTGGTCCCATTCACAGGTCATTGTTGCCCGTGTCTAGTCCAAGTACATTTATGTTCCTTGTATAATTAGTTTGACAATACACACATCCCCGCATATAGTAATGCAAGGGATTATTTTTATGGTGTTGATTAAGCAATCAACAAAAAAGAGGGATTTTTCATCAAAACTATGACACAGATACATTGTATATACAATATTAATGTAGAACCTGAAAGAAAAATAAACAAAGATTGATGAAAACTTAAAACTTGCATCAACCAATTTGTGTACTTCGAAAGAAAATTAGGGTTTATGGTTTACATGATGAATTGATGATGGAATAAAGTGAGTGTGTGAGTCAAATTTGAGTCCAGAAACCCTCCCATGTCGTTAAGGTAAGGGAATAGTCTATCCATGTCAAATTTCAGTGCATACAAAAACAATTTAAAAAAAATTCAACGTTGGCCCCATTCACAGGTCACTATTTCCCGTGTCTAGTCCTAATACAATTTATGTTCAGTTCAAAGGTACACATGTCCCCGCATCTAGTACTGCAAGGGAATATTTTTATGGTGTTGATTAAGCAATCAACGAAAAAAGGGGATTTTTCATGACAATTATGACACAAATACATTGTATATACATTAATGTAGAACGTGAATGAAAAATGAAGAAAGGCGACGAATTGTATCCCATGTGTACATTTGAATATACTTGTGACAAATTATCTATACTTGGAACCACATCATCCATTTCCTTTGTTTATCACATGTAAATATTCTTGCGACGAATTACCTATACTATCGACGAAAATTTTTCGTCAATAATATAGCTAATTCATCACAAGATTATTTACATTCATCGCTCTAGTGACAATATCCTTTCCTTGTCTCTTACCGACGAATTCCCTTCTTTGTCTCTCTTACCGACAAAAATGGTTTCATAAGTGATGGTTACTAAATTATTCTTGATTATTATTGTTGATTTTATCCTCTAGTACCTATTCTTGAAGGTTAAAAAGATCAACATTGGCTTAGAAGAGAATCCAATATCAATATATTGCTCTACTTCTATAGAGACTACTCTCTCTATGTTTTAAAAGATAACTACACGACACTACACATAAATGACAAATTCCAACACTTGATGGTTTTAATTAGGATTCATTTCATATTTGGTTTATCAACTTGAAATTAAAATTTGATACTTTGCAATCTAGTTGTACCTTGAGTCAAATACAAATATGAAATTAGGAATCATTAACATATCTACTAGAACATATGAAAAATAGGGTTTATGGTTTACATGATGAATTGATGATGGAAGAAAGTGGGTGTGTGAGTCAAATTTGAGTCCAGAAACCCTCCCATATCATTAAGGCACGCGAATAGTCTATCCATGTCAAATTTCAGTGCATACATAAACAGTTTGAAAAAATTTCAACGTTGGGCCCATTCATAGGTCAATGTTGCCCACGTCTAGTCCTAGAATAATTTATGTTCCTTTATCCTTGTAAAATTTGTTCGATAGTATACACATCCTGGCATCTAGTACTGCAAGGGAGTATTTTTATAGTGTTGATCAAGCAATCAATGAAAAAGAGGGAATTTTCATCACAACTATGACATAGATACATTGTATATACATTAATGTAGAACCTGAAAGAAAAATGAAGAGAGATTGATGAAAACTTAAAACTTGCGTCAACCAATTTGTGTACTTTGAAAGAAAAATAGGGTTTCAACGAAAATTCTATAGAAATGATAAACACATTCATCGAAACTTCATTGATGAAATACTATGTCAACAATATTGATGACATCTAGGATCATGATGGTATAAAAATGAAAGAGCTTCTTTTGGTTTCAAGAATAATTTATTCTCTACTGAACAAGGCCAACCACGTGAAGGTGGAAGCTCATATGGCCCCTCCCCTCCCCCTCACATCACTCTCAATTGATCCCGAATACCCAATCTATAAAATAGAAAATAATCCAAAGCAATGTCCTATTAAGATTCATGCATAGAAACTACAAAAACAAAAATTAATGAAGGTACATGAAATTATGTGTTTGTAAATGATATTTTTAGTTTACCATGTACTTTAGTATATTGGCAATTATTTTTAGGTTTCACATAATAATTAAACAACATGTAACATAGGATATAAAAACACTGCATAAAACTTAAAAGCATTTAATTAACCCATGACATTATAAGTAAATTATTTTAAGAGAATAATTCATACAAATTAAAATATTATATAATCACGTACCTAATCCAACCTCAACATCTGTGTAATCATCCTTATTTTGTATCTTAATATTCTTCATCGAACTCAACATCTGTATCATCATCTGGTTCATAAATGGTGTAGAAATTATTGACGATATCATCATCGTCATCAATGTCATTTTTTAGTATATTTTCATCGACATCATCATCAAGAATTGCAATATTGTCTCCTACACTTGGATCATGATCTTCTTTCTCTTCTTCATCTGTCGACCCTGCATGATCTTCTGGCTTTGCCTGATCTGGTGAAACATCTTCTTGATATTCAATATCATCTTCTTCATGTATATGAGTATACTTAATTGGCCTTCCTCTTGGATCATATCTAACAACAAATGAACAATCCCTCCCACCTAGAACATTTGATTAAAAGACTTGTTCACATTGGCTTGGAAAAACATAGAGATCATGTCATATTTCAAACATCATTGTTTTAATCATTGGAAATCCATTAGCATGTTGAATAACAGTTCTTTCCTCATCGTGTTCATGCATGTGTAACCTATACCATTTGACATCAAACATAACTAATATGAAGGAATTAAAGTCACACTCAAGTATATCATTTAAATACCCATAGTATCTATTTTCAGATTCTCAGGAATGTTTGTCACTCCTAGAGGAAACATTAGTGACCTGGAATACTGTAGTTATCCCACTATCAGAAGTTTTCCTTGTTTCATCCAATTGTTTGATGCGAAATTTACGACCATTGCACCACATAGCCTTGTGGTGTTTCAACTTCAATATGCCAGATATGTAAAAGATGCATTGTCAATTAATAAATTAACATATATATTTATATAACTTGGAAAGTATCTGAAAAATATAGTACACATGTAGTCACATTAATATAATATAAACTAACTAAATAAAATGGGTGAATTTGCTTACCTGTCCATCTTTCAAACCATATGCTAAATCAATTTCCCTTTGTGTAACATTGGCATATCCGTTACGATGAGCTTCTCTAACCAATTCAGATAGTCGTTTCCATGATAACCTGCCTCCATTATGTTGTTTACATATTTCAATCCATGCATTCACCCAATCAAGATTGTTTGCAATGTATAAATGCAGTGCATCCCACTCTTTATCAACTGAATCAAAAAATCATAATTCACCAATATTAAATATTAGTTATAACATCCATGCAGGTTATAAATATAAATAATTTATGAAATAAATTATATTAATATATTAATGAGTATCATATACACAAAAAATGAAACTTTATATGTATTATTAATATAAATCTCCACAATTATTAATATATTACCTCTCATTTTTTTCATTCTACATTTCCCCAACAGATGCTCATGATATTCAAATTTTTTGATGGAGTTCACATCCCAAATTTGATCCACTGCATGCATAGTTGGCGTTGCTAATTTAGGAAGATACTAACTAATATACACCATGGATTGATATACCATATATATGTTGCACGAAATAGCAAGTAGTCAGCGCTCCCCGGTGTATCGTGAAAAGGGACTAACCGCCTCTCATGGATCCTTGAAGTCTGTAGGTGATGAGTTTACCAATCACCCTCGGGTTTTGGTCTAACGGCAGCAGTACTACCGCAAAAATGGTATTAGACCTAGAGGTCACGAGTTCGATACACACTTGGCTCGCGTTGAGGGGGAGATTGTTGCATGAAATTGCAAGTAGTTAGCGCTCCCCGGTGTATCGTGAAAAGGGACTAACCACCTCTCATGGATCCTTGAATTATGGCGGTGATGATTTTACCAATCACCTGCGGGTTTTGGTCTAACGACATCCGTACTACCACAAAAATTGTTGGCATGTTTATAGGCAGAGTGTGCTTGTCATTGATGGAAAGAAAAACAACGACGTTGGTATGTTTACATGTAAGAAAAGAAGTAATGAGGAAAGCAACAATGATGGAAAACAGGGAAAGAATAAGTTCAGGATAAGAAGTGAACAGTATGAAAATAAAATCTCAGGAGGAACAGAGTTAGTATGCAAAGATCAAATCTCAGAAAGAAGCGTAAGCTCAGGAGGAGGAGTGAACAGTATGCAAAGATCAAATCTCGGAAGAGATAGTGCTTTGCGCTTTCCAGAAGTGCAGCCGAGGTCCAAGAGAAGGACTCACGGGAGGAGCAAAGGTCGAGACCTTTTAACACTTAGAAAACCTTCTAAGTCAGAGAGATCAGAAAGCTCAAGAGGAAGAACAACATTGGTTGTTGGATCACTAATCTCGAATATCTAATGACTGTTAGATCAGTGTTCCATGACCAGAGGAAGCACAGAGGAGAAGTACAGATATGATCTGTTGGATCTGAGCACCGAGGATCAATAGTCATTGGATCCATAAATAAATGCACGAAGGTTAATCCTTTGGATGAGCATAGGAGATCGGAATTGTCAAAGTCCCAAAGTCCTGAAGTAAGCAGGGATCATCCATTGTCAATACTGACAGGTGGCACATAATCCTCAACTCCGGAGAAAATCACTTCAAGGATTTTTCAGTTTGAGACTTGAAAAACCCAAAGTCCGGAGAGTCGGAGAGTCAAAGATCCAAAGTAAACGACAGTCATCAGATCAGGTTGAAATGGAAGGACAGGATAAGCTAGAAGAGATACATCATAGAAATATCGAGTCATTGATCTAAGATTCTGATCAACGAACAGGATTCACTTTGAATATAAATATACGAGGAGGTTACGCTCCAGAAATTTTGAGATTGGAAAAACCCGAAGCCTGGAAATCCGAAATGAATAAGGACCATCAGATTTGGAGGACATACAAGGACCGTTGGATCAATGTTGTTCGTCAACAGACCACGTTAGAAGACCACATTATCAGATCACGTCAGCAGACCATGTCAGCAAGGATATGTGGCAGACCATGTCAGTAGACCATGTCAGTGAATACACAAGGCATAATCAGATGATGACAATTGTTAAGAAGAAATTGTCTCATGCCATGTCAACAAGTGACATAGTTAAGTTGCATCACTCTGAAAGTTTTACTCCAGGAGTTTTGCCACCAGCAAATGCCCGAAGTCCCGAAGTGGATACGAGTCGTCCAATCTGAATATCACTTCGGATGCATTCTCAACCATTGATCTAGTGTAGTTGAAGGATAGTGTAAGTGGAAGTGTTAATCGAAAACAAACAGTTTCCACCACCTATGACTTATTCAGCAGGTGACCACTCCGGAGAAGAATGAAGCAGGGATCAGCTTAAAGTTATGAAGTGTCGAAGATACCTATGATCGTTGATCGTGTAGGAGGGTACATGTCAGTGGATCATGAACTCCAGGTGAAACTAATTCGGGAAAACGCAAAGGATAAAGGTTTGAGATTGACGAAGTCCGAAGTCTCGGAGTGGAGGATAGTCATTGGATTAAAAAGGACACACGTCAGTGGATTTAAGCTCCAAGAAAAAGTAAAGGAAGGATGAAGGAAAGTTGAGAGTTGAGATTATCGAACCCCGAACACCCAAAGGGATTTTGACCATCGATCCAAAAGGTACATGCGTCGTTGGATCGTGGACTCTGGGTGAAATGCTTCGGGAGCAAGCGGAGTTTGAGAATCGAAACTCCCTAAGCCCGAAAGGCGAAATCAATCTCATCCATTGGTTTGAAGGGCCACACGTCACCTGATCATTGAGACTAAGGATCATGCATGGATAGAGGAAAGAAGGTAGGAAAGGAAGATAGATTAGAGTCGTTGATCGAAGGAGCACCGTCAAGGTCGTGATACTGACGGTCCCATCGCATTGCGAGGCCAGAACATGATCGTATCTTAATTTTTTGTGAGCGGTTTGCAATTGAAACCACGATGTTGGAGAAAGGACGCGTGGAGGCTCATAGTGAATTGTGGGGCAAAAAGCATTTTGTTCTAAACCACCTTTGGGCGCACCTACAATCACATGGTCACATGAGCTCATCTCCCAAGGTTAAATCGAGGGAGGAGCTAGGACGTCGCCAGGATCCACTTCAGATTTTGGGAGATGGTGAGTTAGGAGAGTCGAGGTGACTCATGACAGATGACTCGAAATATGAATTCCTGAAGTGATTGGCCCCTGGTCACTGCCAGTGGTCACAAGAAAGGAAGGGGATCAACAAGAAAATCTAGTGCCCACAATGAAGTTTTCTTGGGAAGAGAAAAGGTGCTAAGGGGATGAGCATGCAGAGGTTCTCTTTGTAACTGTCAAGACAGACTAATTGTAACTGCAGAAAATGACTGATTGCTTCTGCCAGAGAATTCGAAGAATATCAGGGTGCTCGCCAGAGGAGCTGAAGAGTCTCAAGGTAACTACCAGTGGAATGAAGACTCATCATATAGACAATTGACAGATGGAAAAATGTCGAAGTCTATAACTGCAACAGAGAGGATAAGCTCG
Source organism: Picea sitchensis (assembly GCA_010110895.2). Taxonomy (NCBI): domain Eukaryota; kingdom Viridiplantae; phylum Streptophyta; class Pinopsida; order Pinales; family Pinaceae; genus Picea; species Picea sitchensis. The sequence goes on along the minus strand of SNQJ01S0069109.1, from coordinate 3,298 downwards.
ACTATGACAGAGAAGATGAAGATCCACACTGCTAGAGAAGGTAAAGAATCTTAGGATAAGCCATTGATGATGAACAGACTCAGCATAACCACCAAATAAGATGATGAGTTGCATGGATGATCTGGCAAAGGAATTGGCATTATAAATATATGCAGAACAAAGAAAAGAGGTTTTCTTCTGTTGAGTGTGATTTATGCGGGTAGAAGCATGATGTGTGAAGGAGATGAAACACATAGAAGAGGTGTAGCGCATAGAATGGAAATAAGACACAGAGCATAAATCGAAGAAGAAGCAAGGAACAGAAATGCATATCTAAGAGAGGAAGAGAAATTTGAAGTGTGCATACAGAGATAGAGCATAAGATCATAAATCTCAAGAAGGGCGAGCAACAGGACACTAATGTAGGCAGAGCAGAGCAGTGTAGAATAACAGTGATGAGAGTGGTAAGCCATCGATATTCACTATATCATTGTAATAGATTTCAGTAAGCAGAGATTTATATTTCAGGGTGGCAGGGAGGTGTTAGGGAGGATTGGTGTCCTAAAAGTTTCAAGTGCATGTTTGAACACAGGAAGTTGTAGCTTCCATATGGTTGCAACCAGAAAAATCAGGGTGGTAGGGTGGTGCAAGGGAGAACTATTGTTATACAGGATGGTTCATATGTAACTGAAAGTTGGTGCTTCCATCTAGTTGGTGTTGGAACACTCAGGGATTTGGTGCTTCCTTCTAGTGGGTGCTAGAGAAACTAGGGAGTTGGTGCTTCCTTCTAGTGGGTGCTAGAGAAACTAGAGAGTTGGTGCTCTAAGAAACTTGCTTCTTGTGATACAGAGGTGGTAGACTCAAAGGGATTTGGTGCTCCTAAGAATGATAATGTACATAAAATAAAGATTACTTATCATATCAAGAAGAAGATGTTTTTCCCTTTATGGGTTTCCTCGAGAAATATATGTCTCTATACATTTCATGTGTGTGATTTATGTTGAATATTCTATTGCTTACTTCCCTACATTATTGTGATCATCATTGAGTGTTCTGTAAAGAGTTTAAAATGGGCATAATTGTTTAATCACAGTAACAAATGATTCACCCTCCCTCTCAGTTGTCCAACAATTGGTATCAGAGAGGGTTACTTTTGTTTAAAGGTAGATCAGTAATCTTAAACATGACAAGTCATGAAGGAACTTCAACCAATAAGGACCCCCTATTCAATGGAACAAACTTTGGCTTCTTGAAGGTTAGAATGAGAACCTACATAATGGCTTTAGGTGTAGATGTATGGGATGTGGTAGAGACTGGTTATGTAAAGCTAGTTGTACTAGATAATAAGGACAACAAGATAGAATTCAGCTTCAATGCTAAGGCTATGAATGTTATTCTGAGTGGGCTTGCAGAAGCAGAATTTGTAAAATTTATGCCCTTAGAATCTGCTAAAGCAATGTGGGACAAACTCATTAGCATTTATGAAGGTAATGAGAAGGTAAAGGATGCCAAGCTTCAAACCTACATATTACAGTTTGAACAACTAAAGATGAATGACGATGAGACAGTTAATAATTTTTTCTTAAGATTTGAGGATCTTGTGAATGTCGTGAAAGGTCTTGGTGAGAATATTGAAGACATATTATTAGTTCAGAAGATCTTAAGATCTCTTCCTGATAGATTCAATCCAAAATTTTATGAAATAGAAGAATTGAATGATGTTAAGACTCTGTCTATTGATAAACTCCTAAGAACTCTAAATTCTTATGAAATGAGGATTAGTAAAGATAAATCTACCACTAGAGAAGCATCATTTAAAGCAGATAAGACTGAGGATTCTGAGCCTGATGAAATTGAAGAAATATTTGTGAGAAGACTATAAAAAGGATTAGGCAAGTACCAATTCAAGTTTCCCTTCAAATGTTTTAATTATGGAAATATAGGTCACTTTGCATCTAAGTGTCCACACAAGAAGAAGGACCTAAACTCTGAAGGTGAAGAGAACTACTAATTCAAAAGATTTGATAAAAATAAAATTTTATGTGTAAACAATGATGACTCTTTAGAAGACACAGATAGTGACTCTTCCTGTGAAGATAAGGTAAATGACTTTGTGCTTATGGAGAAAGAGGATTATGATAATAAAGCACAGGAAGTGATTTTGATGATGAAGAAGTTGTGGTTGACTTGGAAGGAGAGTTCATCAGTGCTTTGGAAGAGATTGATAGACTCAGACTTAAGAAGAGAAAGAAAAAACAATTGTTGATACAGTTCGAGAAAGGCAGTAAAAAACTTGATGAAGACTTTTCCCTGCTAAAAGTGGAATTAGAAGAGGCAAAGAAAATAGAGGACATTCTGAAACAATATTTATGAGAGAATAAGGCAAGATGTGAAGCTTTGGAAGAAGAAGTAGTGAAAACTAGAAAAGAGTTGGAGAAGTTTAAAGCCTTGTATCACCAGAATCTGTCAAGTACTAAAGCCTCAGAAGGATTAGCCACCATTCTGAATCAGCAAAGGAATCCAAAGTTGAAAACTAGTTTGGGTTATGAAAAGGGATCAAGTAGTGGTCAACCAAGCAACAAAGAACCCATAAAATTATCCAAATATACAACCAATGACAACATCAAACCTGCAGAAAAAAGGAAGATAATCAACCACCAAGGAGGAGTAAAGAAAAAGGTGCCAGAACTGAAAATGTAGAATAAATAAATAATACACCCTCTGCTCAAGGAAATCATCATCATGGAAGAAATTGATCTGCTCAAAGAAGACAACCATTTTCCAAGTACAAAGATTATTTCTATGGATATTGTTTCTACTATTCTAAATTTGGCCACAAAGCTGTAAATTATTTCTTAAGATTTAGACATGAGCAATCAAAACAACCACATATTGTAAATGGTCAAATTAAGTTTAGATACATGCAACTAAGGAGGTTGAGAAATAATGAATAGCCAATGAGTAGACAATGTTACACCAATCACTTTGACCTATTGAACAATGAGCTCGAATGTTATAACTTCCATAACTTCAGTCACAAGGCTGCACATTTCCATCTGAAGAATTACAAAGTAGATCCAAGGATAAAACCCTTATGTAGAAATGCCAGTACATGGAAAAAGAAAGATAGTGAAAAATGTGGTCTGGTACTTTCAACTCAAAACAAAAAGACCCCTGGTATATAGACAGTGGATGTTCTAAGAACATGTAATGCCCCATATTTTGACCTTAGGTAGTTAGAACATTGTTGTTTAACCAATCTTGATAGTTCAAAGTTTAGCATTTGTTTGGAGTCAGTTAGACTTTGTTAGACATTGAG
>SNQJ01S0069108.1:11037-39112 GCA_010110895.2 Picea sitchensis | reverse complement strand
AGTGTTATTTCCTTGATCTTTTCCAAGCAATGCAGGAAGTTCATTTCTCAGACTGGGAAGTTTGTCTTCTTCGTGAGTAGCTCTGAGAGTGAGAGAAAGTTGCAACCACATCCATGGCCTCCACGGATGACCTCTCCACATAGCAGAAGCAAGTGGATAAGGTCGTGGAAGAATACAAAGACATCTTCTCATCACCTATCAGGGTACCTCTGCACTGTCAAGTCAAGCATCTAATTGATCTCCCCCCCGGTGAACCACTACCCAATGGGCCATTCTATCGCCTCTCTCCACTAGAAAATGAGGAGATCAAGCGTCAAATCCAATAACGGCTCCACAAGGGGCTCATCTGAACCAGCTCATCACCATGTGGAAGCCCAATCATGTTGGTGCAAAAGAAAGATGGGACTTGACGACTCTGCATTAATTATCGGGCCCTAAATAAAATCACATTCAGGAACTGGTACCTGATTCCCCAAATCAACGATCTCCTTGATCAACTCAAGGGGGCCAAATACTTCGCTAAAATTTATCTGAAGTCCGGCTACCATCATATCTCAATAGAACCAAAAAATGTATGGAAAATTACCTCCAAGTCAAAATAATGTCTTTTTGAATGACTCGTCATGCCCTTTGGTTTGACAAATTCCCCAGCAACTTTCATGAGGATGATGGACTATATCTTGCAGCCTTTCACTAATTATTTTGTGGTGGAGTATCTGGATGACATCCTCGTCTACAACAAGACTTGGGAAGAACACTTGCAGCATATTCAACAAGTTTTGCACACTCTGCGGAAGCACAAGCTATATGCCAACTTGAAAAAATGCTCCTTCGGCATGGACAGGGTCTCGTACTTAGGCTACATTGTTGATGCATATGGTGTGGATGTTGATCCATCCAAGATCCAAGTCATTCGTGGTTGGCCAGCCCTAAACACGCTCACTAAGCTTTAGAGCTTCTTAGGCCTTGCCAATTTCTATCAAAGGTTCATGTTGGGACTCTCCCATATTACATGGGCCCTCAGCCAAATAACCAGAGGTGGTGGTAAGGAAACATTTGTGTGGGGCCTGTCCCAATAGAAATCATTTGATGATTTGAAGTAGTGCTTGTGCTCCACCCCAGTGCTTTCATTACTTGACCTGCAACATCCCTTTGAGATCGAGACAAATGTTTTAGACTATGATGTGGACGTAGTCATCACTCAGCATGGCCACCCCGTGGCCTATCATAGTGAGACACTATCAGATGTCGTTCGTAAGTACCCTACTTACGATAAAGAAATGTACTCCATTGTGCAAGCCTGCCACCAGTGGAGGCATTACATTGTCAGGAAGGAGACAGTCATCCACACTGATCATAAGTTGTTGCAGTTCATACAGACACAAGGAAAATTGCAGAATGACCGCCATCAAAAGTGGTCAGCATATTTTAAGCAGTTCCACCTCAACATCAAGTATAAACAGGAAGTATCAACCGAGTCATTGATTACCTCAGCAGATCTCCAGTTTTGACACTCACCATAGTGCTCAATTCTTGTGACGACAAGACCTTTGGATCATCCCACCTCTATGAGACAGATCCTGACTTCACCAACACCTACCAGATGTTGGGCACAAACACAGTTATCACCAATTTCCATCTTCAGGATGGGATGTTGTGCCATCTAATCCATCTGTGTTCCATCAAGCGAGTGAGGGAAGCCGATTTTCGAAGCCCATTATAGTCGGGTGGCAGGACACTTTGGAAAAGACAGTGGCAGTGTTGCAAAGGAATTTCTACTGGCCGAAACTTCGACAAGATGTCAATAAGTATATACAGTCCTAAACTACCTGCGTTATTTCCATACTGGCCATTAAGAAACAAGGCTTGTACACTCCTCTGACTACTCTTTCCAGGCCCTGGGAATCCATCTCAATGGACTACATGTCGAGCCTTCTGTCCACCAAGTGAGGAAATGACTATGTTTTGTGGTTGTTGATCACTTTTCCAATATGGTGATTATGGTCGTCTGCAAGAAGAGCATCACAGTAGAGGCCACACCAAGATCTTCTTTGAACGAGTGTGGGTCCTCTTTGGGATTCCACAAGCCATTATCTCAAATCAGGACAGTCGGTTCCTCAACACATTCTGGTCGAGCCTTTGGTCACTGCTGGACACCAAGCTCACTAAGTCCACTTCCTTCCACCTCCAGAATGATGGCCAAACTGTGATGTCTCATTCCCAAGAGTAGGCCAACAGGAAGTGACTTAGTAGTCTATTTGTTCACGTAGACTATAATCAGGCACAAACAAGGAACAAGAGGAAAAATAAGGGGTGAATTAGTGGTTAAACGATGAATTAAGCCAAAAATAATAGGAAAAGTCACTTAAGCTAAAGTCAACAGAGAAATAGAATGAAAAGGTGTTGAGGGGAGACTCAATTAATTAATCACTCACCTTAGGAGGAAAAGTGCCTAGCTTAAGTGATGTCAATGGAGAATTAGATCAAGAAGAGTATGAAGGGAGGAATTCGACCTAATTCTTCATTATGTTATTATTTGATGTTGAGAAAGTTTCCATAGGAGAAGGAGAATCGACCTTCTGTTGTTTTGTGGATTTCTAGAGGAAACCACCACCTTGATCAGTTTCGGTGTTGAGAGACACACCGTAGCCTATCAGAGATACCATCTAGGTATTTTACCGTGTTATTAAAGAGTATCCAGTTTGCAGTGATTGCGTAGCTCAACGAGTGAGGGTGCAAGGGTTAGAGAGGGTTTTGTGTAGCTGCATGAGACCAGAGATTATCTTGTAGATTCCTCCTGACCCAGTTGAGGACTAGCAAGGGTGCATCTTTTAAGCCACCAGTCATCATATTCTGACAGTGGAATCTCTCAGGGAACAACAGATAGCTATAAAGTGTGCAGCTCTTTAGGAGGGACATTTGGGGTTCCAAAGGGAGTTCGGGATCAGATCCGAGGAAACCCTTCCGACCCAGTACAACATTGGATAGGGTGCACATTTCGAGATATATAGTAGCAGATTCTGTTGGTGGAATGACTAGGGTGCACTCATTGAGCCCAGGAGGTGCACAACCCCCTAGGGGATGACATCCAGATCTTTCGCGGTCCAATCTCCAGTCTGTCAGTCATCAATAGCAGCCTAGAGGCCAAGGCGCACAGTTTGGGACAATTTCTAGGTGATTTTGTCGAGTATAGCCACTAGGGCGAGTTTTCCAGTGTTTGCAACAGTTGTCGTGAGTTTCTAGAACTGCATTTTTTTTCGATCTATCTGTGCATGCACATATCTGCCTTCATCTTCTGATCATGGGTATTTTTTATTAGTTGCTTGTATTCTAGTGACAATCCACGATATCTAGTTGATGATTATTTCTCTTCTTTCAACATATCATTGTATTTCATGTTTTTTCCCTCATAATACATATGAATGAGATGGTGTTTGTTCTATTTTCTATATGCATTGTATATTTTTATTAAACATTAATTGAATGAAACACACATGTGAAAATCACCAAAAATGTCAAACAATTAACTCAAACGCATCCAAAAATCCCTAGAGTATCATGTCAAACATTGGATTTGTCAGTTTAGTAGTATTTCCTAGACTAGCGGAGTCAGGAACATTACACAAACCAAGGTCATCAACCGAATGATCATGCACATCCTGCACATGTACAATTCTAAGCACCCTCGCACCTGGGAGGAGAGTATTCCCTATGTTCAACACAACTATAACAGAGCCACACATAGCTCAACCGGCCACAACCCCTTTCAGGTGGGGTTGGGATTTCAACCATTGGGTCCCATGGATGTTGCACTACCCCTTGTGGCCACCCAAGCAAACTCGTTGCATGCTCCAACTGGAGATGACAAAGCCACCCAGTTCATTGAGCAGATCCAACACATCCGCCAACAGGTCCAGTATATTTTACATAATTCCAATGCCAAGTACAAGCGGCACCATGATCAACATCGGGTGTCACACCAATTTCAGGTGGGAGACAAATTTTGGTTGCAATTGCAGAAAGAATTCCTTACGGGGCCTCATCGAAAACTTCTTCCACTCTATCATGGAACCTACACCATCACCAAGGTTGTGGGTGACAATGATTTTGAGCTCAACCTTCCCCCATTCCTTGGCTTACACCCAATATTCAATGTGGACCTCCTTCGACCTTATTTCACACCATTATTGGACACCTCGAAGATAGTAGAACAATTGAAACCAACAAAGCTCAACCCTGACTACATGGAACAGGAACCCACTAATCAGATCATGGACACATAGGTCAAGGGCACTCGTGAGTAGAGGATCCAGCTCTATCGGGTTGTCAAAGCAGGGCAGCTCCTGCACCAAGGCAAGTGGCTCACCTGGGGCCAAATTCAACAGAAATTTCCTCATTTGATAGGGGCACTCAATGCAATGGATACCATTTCTTCCTAAGGAGGGAGGATTGATCAATGAGGATCTCAGTGGCCACCCACCTTCTCCAACTGGCTCAAAACAGTTTTTTGGCAACTTATTATTTTTAGCAGTTTTTCGGTTCCTAAACTTCTGGGGCCATTTTGAGAGACTAAGCAATGTTGTTTCGCAATAATTCACCTCAATGATATCCAAAGTCTTTTATTGAGCCCCCTAAATGAATCTCCTCGTCAATACCTTTCCAACGAGATATCATGCGCTCAAAACATAGATCATATGCAAAAGTTATGACCCTAGGAAGTTGATGTACTAACATACACCAACGGGGCCCACATGACTTTTGGCGCTTCATCTCCTAGGGTTAGGTATTTGGATGTCTAGGATTTTGGCATTCTTTGTTATTGTAAAAATTCCTTTAGAGCCTCATTGTACTCATCTTCTTGCGAATGAGCGTAGTTGTCACATCTCTTCTCAGAGATAAGCTGCCACCATTTTAGCAAGCTTGTTTCAATCTGCATTTTACAATTTTCAACATATTTCTTATTTAATAGAAGCCAAGTTTTAATGTATCTTTGTTATTTCTCACTGTCTCTGTGTTAATATTATAAATTTGTGGTTTCATTTCATTCCGCTCATAAATCTAGATCATGTATGTTCAAGATACATTACAGAAAATTAGACTAAACATAAAGTTCTCTTTATACAATCTATGAATTGAAAATGGACTATTCAAACTGCTTAAAAGAATACTAAAATTTTATGTCAAAGACTCTTCCTAAAAACAATGACATATATAAGTATCCAATAATGTCCTAACTATTACAAGTTATAGTGTTCCAAAAAATTGAAGATGGATCTAAAGACCATTTACAGTAGTAAAAATAAAAGAATAGTAAAACATAAATTGAACAAGTTATCTTTCTTGAGTAGCAATTCCATCAATAGTCTCCTCCAACTATAGTTGTCCAATTGGTAAAGCAATACCGGATTTTGATAGAGCATAAAAAATGGTGTCTAGTTCCCAATAAACATGCATGAAGTAAATCGTGTCAAACAATTATAAATTCTTCTTATGTTGGGCAGCAATTGGAAGAAGAGAATTCTCTAGACATCCAACTAATTGTTCATCCACTTGATAACCATGAGGAGATAATGTATTCTTCTACTCACAACTCTCATCAATAAGCATCTTAATGTCATATGAGTACATATTCCTAGATTTGTTGTATATTGAACATAATGACTATTTGGTATAAATAAAATGCCTCCCATTCTAGATATAGAATCAAGCCCTTTGCAAGCCCCATCAAAATGTACCAAAGGTATAGATTTGGCAACCATTACTTGACCCACCTAACTAGGGACTCCAAACAAATAAATGATTATCCTAAATTTCTTCAAGACTTTCCTTTCATACCAACTCTTTAGATAGTCTCCAATACATGGCCCACTCCACATATTATTTAATCCCATCCAAGATTCCATATCCCTCACTATTTTCTAGGAAAAAACACAGTATATAAAATGGTGTGTAATAGTTTCAACTCCTTTTTGACACAGAATACAGATGCTAAGACTTTCTTTGTTCCTTTTCTAAATCATCTCCCAAGTAAGGACCTTTTTTTTCAATGCTATCCACATGCAGATTTTGGTATTTATTGATGTCATATTCTTCCAAATATTCTCCCACCACCTATTAGAATCCTATTGAGCATTGTCCTAAAGAGTCAAATATCCCAAACTAGAAGTGTATTGTCTTCAGTCTTGTTTTTTTCTCACACTAGTTCATATTAAGATTCCTCTCTTAATCTTATATGTTCTCCCTAACTTAGAAAAAAAAGTATTCCAATTCTATTCATGCACATCCAACATACCTTTCTCCTGAGTAGTAAACCACCCTTGTTGCCAAATAATGGAAGTTGTAGGATCCCATACCTAGTGAAATGTGCATCGGCCTAAGTCTTGTAGTACCTTAATCAAATTAGTGGGTTAAAAAATATTTTTATGTTAGGAATAAAAAAGAGATTAATAACATAAAATGGGAAAAATAAAAATATCGAGCACATGATGCCATGATTTATCTTAGAAAACCCTTACGGAAAAAAAAAAAAACCAAAGATATATTTATTCCCTTGACCAAATCCAGTAAACCAAGTGATCCTTCACTAATCACCTCTAGGCACATTACAATGGAGTATCCTAAGCCTTTTAAAGGATTCATTACATAAAATCCAAGAGCACAATACCATGGGGCAAAAACCACCACTATTTACCTAAAATGGATTTAACTCATTGACTCTTTGACCAAGTCAATTTTAACCCAACAATCCCCCTTTAAAACTTTACTTGTGGTAATTATCCAAGTCCTACCCCCCTTGATCATAACTTGGTCCCAACCATCTCACATTCTAAGATTACTTCACACATTTTGATCCATATTTATGAGCGGAACGAAATGAATAATAGATTGAATACAATAACACAGATACATGAAGAACAACAACATATATACAGTGAACAATAACTTCTATTGAATAAATAAAATAGGCTAAAACTGTAAAACTGTAGAACTGAAAACAACTTGCTCAAATGGCGGTAGCTATATCTGAGAAGAGATGTGACTGCTGCGTGCATCTTCCTGAGTAGAATGATTACAATGAGGCTCCAAAGGCCTTTTTAACATTACGCATGAATTCCAAAACCCTATACATCCAAAAACCTAACCCTAGGTTTTGAAACGTCAAACATTATGTGGGCCCTGATGGGTAATTTGGTACCTCAACTTCCCGCAGTCGTAACTTTTGCATACGAACTTCGCTTTAGGCGTGTGATAGACAGTTGGAAATGTATCTTCGATAACTACACATTATGCCATAAAACTCTGACTCTGACTACAATTTGACTGTGGCAAGCCAAAAAAACACTATTTAGGGCCCCAAAACATCCCTATAAGTACAGAAATATGTATTGACATGAAAACTTCCAAAATAATCCAGTTGGATTAGGTGGGCAAACACCAATCTCCACCTAGAAGTTATGTAGGGATTCATACAACCCCAGATATGTAGAACCCACAATTACAAAGAATTACAGAAGAACGTTGATCCGGATTTATGTAGGAACACAATGAAATATAGAAATACACATAAACGCAGAGATGCAGCGGAAATAAGACTTCATTTCATTAATAACAAATGACTGAAATATGCTTATAGATAGAATGGAAATAAACTAGCTAGGGTGCTGGTAGCTTATCTCTGAGAAGAGATGTGGAGTGACTCTTACTAGCCTTTGAACTGTGTTATAATGAGGCTCGAGGCCTATTATTATTGAGAAACAATGGAAAACCCTAAACATCAAGAGACTAACCCTAGGAGATGAAGCGCCAAGGAATTGTGGGCCCCATTTAGGTAGGAGTTGGTACATCAACTTCCAGGGGCGTAGCTTTGGCATCTGATATTAGTTTGATCGTTCAATACCCACCGTTAGAAATATATATCTGAGGAATAAAACTTTTGGGTAAGAAACATTGATTTAGGATCCATGTTGCTCCCCATTTTCAAAAAGAAGTCGTTTAAGACCTCAAAGCGGCTCAGGAGATTCGGAACCGAAAAGCGCTAAAATGATAAACTATGCGGCCGGAAAAATTGAAAGAAGCGATGGTGGGGGTCCAGGTGGAATGGGTGGGTGGCCACCAATATCCACTGTATCATTCCTCCCAGCTTAGGAAGCAATGGTCCCCATAGCGTTGAGTTCCCATGAGCTGAGGAAACTTGTTGAACTTGGTCATGGTGAGCCACTTTCCTTAGTGAAGGAGTTGGCTTGCTGACTTAACTCGATATAGTGGTATCCTTTGTTTTCGGTTGTGCTTGATTTGTGTATCCATGATCTTATTAGTTGTGGATTCTTCCATGCGATCTGGATTTAACTATGTTGGTGTGAGTTGTTCTACCATGTCGAATGTGTCTAGTAGAGGAGGAAAGAAGTAGAGACCGAAGTGATCCCACATTGAACAGGTCTGGACTAAGGAATGGTGGAATGCGAGCTCAAAGGAATTTTCCCCTATAGCCTTGGTGAGGGTGTACAACCCATATCGAGATTGAATGACTTTCGGTGGGGTTATTGGTAGCTCCTTTTACAAATCTACGATACACTTTGTCGCCAACTCGGAAGTTGTGTGGCACCCAATGTTGATCATGTTGCTGCTTGTACTTAGCATTGGCTGTCTAAGATATCATGAACACATTGTGAGATGTGTTGAATGTGCTCAATGAGTTGTTTACCTTGTCATCCTCAAACTGGACATGAGCTGAATCTTCTGAGTAGCCACAAATGGCATGGCTATACCAATAGGGCAGAGTGGCTGGAATCCCAAACCCATGGAAATGGGCTATGGTCTGTGTAGCTATGGAGAGCCCTGTTATAGTTGTGTTGTACATAGGGGAGGCTCTCATCCCCATGTGTGTGGATACTTTACAGATTGTACATCATAACTTAAAGATGTGTCACGATCATTAGATTGGCTTGACCTCTGTTTCTATCGGTTTGTGGATGGAAAGTATGGACTTAGTGAGCTTAGTGTCCAACATCGATTAGAAAGTCACGGATACCAAAATGTCTTGAGGGAATCTAATGTCGTCGAGGATGATAGGCGTGGGATCGAAATTATGCATTACCTTTCTAGTTCAAAGAGAGTTTAGCGATTGGCTTCTGCTGTGATAGTCTCCCACAAGAGCCATCATAATGGACATCTTAGAGAATCGATCAAAAAACACAAAGACATGGAGCTCATTTTCAATGCTTAGTAGAGGAAGGCCGACGTAGCAATCCATGTAGATGGATTCCTAAGGTCGACTGGGGTTAGGAAGTGGAATATAGAGGCCTTGCTTATTGATGATTGGTTTGGCAATGCATGGCGATCACGGGGACTTGATGTATCACGACATCTTGTGAAGGTTGATAATAGAAATGCACTTTTGATCACATACGGAGTTTCCTAGACGAAAATGCCAGTAGCTTCGATTGTAGTGCACCTCCCAAATCATCTTATCACGCAGCATGCTCACTGGAAGGAACACAAAGGTGTCCCCAAGTGACAAAGTGGGAGACATCTTGGAGGTGAAAATTAGGAACTTTCTTACCCTCAAAGGTGTATTGTATGTGTGGCCAAAATTTGGATCGCTCTTGTATAGAAGTGTCCAATCAGAAGTCTCGTTCCCATGAGAGTTGAGCACGGTGGTTATTTCCATGATCAATGGTTGGCTGAGGGCATCACCAATAATGTTGCAGTCTGCAACATTATTGGTGTTGCCTTTTTTGTAGTTAATGTTCAAATTAAAATTGCGGAGGTATGGACCCTTGGAGTGGCGTCGTTACGCTAACTTCCCTTATTAATACGTATGAGCTATGAGGGATCGGTGAATACATTGTGGATGATCGTTCCTTTCCCAAAATGTAATTCTTCCATTTCTGACAAGCTCGGACAATGGAATACATTTCTTTCATAAGATGGGATACTTTCTGACATAGTCCGGAAGTGTCTCACTATGATATTCCAATGGATGCCATGTTGGTAAGGACTACCCCAATAGCATCGTTAAGAGGCATTTGTCTCGATCTCAAATGGATTTGTTGCAAAGAATCAATCATCAATATACGGTGATATTAGGACCAAAGAATTTTTTTTTTTAGCTCCTCCCTTGGTAACTTGACTCAAGGGCCAAGTGATATGAGATAATCCCAACACAAACTGCGGTAGAAATTGGCAAGGCTCAAGAATCTCGGTGAGTGTGGTTGGGGTGCATGTGGATCCAGCAGATATCCAAGTCATTCGGGATTGACTTGGATCTTTGCTGGATCTGCATGCACACCCCGCTCATCAATATTGTATCCTAGATATTGAACTTGGGTCATCAAAGTGCATTTAACATGAATTATAACCTTGTACATTATCTACTACAAACTGATATTCAGAAAGAATGGAAAAGATACAATGGTAAATACAAACATTACCGCGGAGATTTTTTCACCTGAAACCGAGAGAACCAACATATATTATATTCATATATTGTATTTGACATTGTTTTACAATACAATGTATACATATATGGGACCGGTGACATCAAAGACCACAACAATGACACGGATTAGTCCAAAACCTTAATTACTTAACTGGAAATAGAAATCCATCGGTGAAAAACCATGTGCGAAAAACCGCCTAAATATCGTATGGTCGAGAAATATGTCGTCGGTCGCGAAAAAAATCGGGGTGCTTCACGAACCCTCGTAGCCGAGGGAAATAAGCTTGCACCCCCTCTAACCCTTGGCTCACGACGTGGGCGGCTCAAACACTACTACTGCGTTGCAAATATTATAACGCATACCAACATTAGCCCCTTGTTGTTTCTTTGCACCGCGATTTGAGGGGTTACATAGTCAACAATTGCCCATGGATCCTCTGCACCAGCAGAGGAACTACCGATTAACTCCCGCAGTTTTGTTAATGAAGCCGCAGCATTCTTCAAAGTGTCCACCTTCATCGTTGATACTTTCTTTTCTTCAATAATATCTCTCTCAAAGTGATGTTGAATATCAATGTGCTTTGTCTTTGAATGATAAGCGGGGTTCTTAGCGAGAACATTGCGCTACGATTATCACCTCTATCGCCACGACTTCTTGTACCAATGATACGAACAAAATCTTTGTAACCATATCTCTTCCTTACTTGCATGAGTGGCTGCCATGTATTGATTACGTAGTTGAGGTGCCACTCTGACTGCATCTTTATCATCCAACTTATTGCTCCTCAAATAGGTTAAACACATACAAACTTGCAGATCTTCTGCGATCCAAACCTCGATAGATGCATCCCACAAGAAATCCATGTATATATCAACCACTCTGTCCAATCCAGATCTTCCTTGGTAGCGCAATCCATAGCTAACAGTGCCAAGCAAATACCTGAAAAACCCTTTTAACTGTTGTCCAATGCTCGCTACGGTTTTGACATGTACCTTCTCAAATCTCCCACTGTATGTGCAATGTTAGGTCTAGTATAGACCATTGCATACATCAAGTATCAAAATTTTCGCATATGGAACATGAGACATGTCCTCCTCTTCTTCATGTGTCTTGGGACAGCGATCCTTGGAATAACTTTACACCAGCGAGGAATAGGAACCTTGATTGGTTTAGATTCCTACATATTAAACCTCTGCAATATTATCACGACATATTTTCTCGATTTAACCAGAGTATCCTCCTTTTTCGATCTCTTTTAATTTCCATTACCCAAAGGTAAGGAATTTGAGCGCCAAGATCCTTCATGTGAATTTAGAGGACAATTGAGTTTTCACATCTGGATAATCTCCTAGCCGTTTCTATCAACAACATGTCATCCACATACAAGAGACCAAATAAATCAAATGATCACCAATTAATTTAGAATGCACCACGGTGATCCTCTTTGCTTCTTGTGAAATCAAGTCCGACATATATATAATTATCAGATTTTTGATACCACATCCTTGGTGATTGTTTTAAACCATCTGGGGACTTTTCAGCTTGCATACCGACTCCTTCTTTCCTTTCCACGGCCTTAACCTTACAGTTTTGCTTCGCCAAGATTTATTCTTCCAGGATCCCATGCGAGGAATGTTATCTTCACATCCATGCATTCTATTTCAAGATAAAATCGTGACGGATAAAAAAATCTTATAGAGGTTAACTTGGCAGCGGGAGGGAAAATCTCACCAAAATCAATTCCCTCAACTTGGGAATAACCCACTTTGCTACTAATCGGGCTTTGTATTTCTCCCACTTTTCATACGCATTCAACTGCTTTTAAAATACCCATTTTGTTATGATAGAGTTTCTTCGATTAGGAAATCACTAGATCAAACCTCATTCTTATCAAAGTGCCATTTCTTCTTCCATGGCCCTTTTCCGGATATTTCCATCCTCTGAATCAACTTCACACGGCGGAGTTCTAGGGTCATCATCATTAATAGACAAAGAGAAATTTGAGCGAAATTAGATGGACTATACCTTTCCGGTAGCCTTCTTTCTCGTACCGATCTCCCTCAATAGCGGAGTATGAGGATCTTCTTCTCCCGATTCATGTTCTTCTGTAGAATATGATTCATGCGTCCTTTAAATGAAACTCTATTTTCTCTGGTTTTCCCTTACTTGGTAGGACTTCTACGTTTAACAACATCCTTCATTTCTCTAAATACCACATCTGGTATACACTACCTTCTTAGTTTACGGTTCAAATCTTATAACCTTTGAGACCATCTTTATATCAATAAAGATACATTTTCAACCTTCTTATCTAGCTTACTCATTTTCTTTGGAACATGAACATATGCATCATGATAGATACAACAAGATGTGTGAGAAGGTTCGCTAGATCCATACCTCTTGTGGAGTCTTGTCCACTAGCCGGTGGGGTGATATGTTGACAGAGATAACATGCGGTGCAACTTGCCTACACTTGAGGGAATTCTTGCCCTATCGAACACCAGCGGGCATGCACCTTTGCTTTTTCCATCCAATGTCTTGTTCATCCTTTTAGCAACTCCATTACAATGAGGTGTATGTGGAGTAGTCTTATGCCTTGCTATACCACGCTTCTGACAGAATTCTTCAAGATTCATTCCCTTGTGAATTCTCCACGTTATCATCCTCAACACCTTAATTTGTTTCTGTTTGATTCTTAACAAGAGACTTAAACTCTTTAAACTTGTCCAAAGAGACTTGATTTCTTCACGAGAAAAGTATATCAAGTTTTCCTCGAGAAGTCATCTATAAATGGGATATAGTACATAGATTTTCCAATGATGGGACCGACATAGGTCCAAAAGAAACATCCAACGTGAACTAGTTGTAAGATTCCTTCTACCCTCGTTGCACGAGAAGGGAATCTTACCTGAGTCTGCTTCCCATATAGACAATGTTCACGGAAATCAAATCGAACAATTAGACATACCTTCAACCATACCTTTCACATGTAGCCAGTGATAGAGACCCTTCTCTACGATATGCCCCAGGTCTTTGGTCACCCACAACATAACCTTTTCTCCGGTGTGGGAGTTCTTTCTTCTTCAACCCGATGTCGAGGGGAACAATGGGCTATTACACCCATCACTAATAGTGATTCCTAGCGGCTTATACAGAGTTTGAAACCGAACTCCCTCATCAACACCATTGCTCCTCAGACCATCCAACAAGTTCCCTTTTCAAATATTGTTTTTTTATCCCTGCATCTTCCATTTTCTTACATAAATCAAATTTACATTACATGCAGGATGTGTAGCAGAACACAGGCGGTCATTCTATCCTTCCATCCTATGGAGTCTCAACTTGACCCTTCCTTTTCCTATGATTACGGTTGTGAATCATTGCAAGAAAACATTACCTCTATCATGTTTTTTTGTATTCGTAGAACCACTCCCTGTGGGGAGAGTCATATGAAAGGATGCACGAGAGTCAATCAACCATGCCTCATGACTTGCATGTGTGCTTGAAGTGAAAGTACATCCCTCCTTATTCCTTGGGGGTATTTTATTCTTTAGAAGGAGATTCTTCAAATCCTTCTTTTTTCTCAACTTTGGATCTACTGAATTCTTGTAGTGCCTTCTTTTCCACCTTCCAACATACCCTTACAAACTTTCCGAGTTAGATCTATAGACTTATATCTCCCACTTGAGAATTAGATCTATTTCTTTCACGAGGAGCGTCCTCTTGCAAATAATCATTACGTGCTATGTCCTTCCATATTCTTTTCGTCTCATCTCCTCCGACAGCAAGGGTGGGGAGACCGCTTCAAACTTCAAAGTTGTATTACTATGGCCACAACCGGACTATCCGCAATGAGTCAGCAAGAACACAACAAGTACATTTTATCTTCGTTTTGAATTTTTAATATCAGCGGAATCTTGTTGACTTACCGCGGTATTGAAGGCGTTCAAATGCTCGCCACCGAGTCTCCATCTCTCCCTCAGGATTCTCTGACTTCTTTCTGGGGAATAGTTTATTTATTTACCAAGGACTTAGATTGATACAACTACAACTTTTCCCATATAAATCCTTGGTCATAGCTTCCTTTGACACATTGTTAATATTGAATCCAGGAGAACCGCGATGAATTGTGCTCTTTGCCTTCAATCCATCTTTTTCCGGTCAATACGTAGGATTCGTAGGTGTAAATTGCACGGATCTACAGCGATCAGCGATCTACATCCGCAAAGATCTTCCATCTTGAGATTCCACCCGACTCAAAGCTTTTCCCATTAAACTTCTCGATCTCCATCTTCAGGTGTATCATTTCTTTTCACCTGAAATATCAATACCACAGATCTCCCAACGTAACAAGGCTTATCACAGTCAAGAGCCAAACCCTTGGCGACAAAGGCATCCCGAAATAATAGAAACTCGATACCAAATGTAAAATCTAACCTTGTACAATATCGACAGCGATATTTAGAGAACAAAAGATACAGTAGCAGATACAAACATTACCGCGATTTTTCACGCAAATGGCCGGGAAAACCGGTATATATTATATTCATACATTTGTGTTACATTGTTTTATTACAATATATAGAACCCGGTGACATCAAACTAACAATGACTGGATTGATCCAAAACCCTAATTCCTTAGGAAATAGAAACCATTGGCAAAACCATGTGCCGAAAAACCACTAAATATCATGTGGTCGAGTATATGCGTCAGAGTGCGAAAAATTAGGCGAAGCACGTATGGGATGCTCAAACACTACTGCGTCGCGAATAATATAACACATACCAACAATTTCTCAAATTGGCACACAGCTATGTTGCCCGCGGTGTTTGGGCCGACCTATCGGATGTATTGGACATGCTCTTTAGATCTGAATAAGATCAGAATGTCATCAAGTACACCACTACAAATGAGTTGGTGAATGAGTAAGTAGGATGTCATCCATTAGCCTCATGAGGTTGCAGGGGCATTCGTCAACTCGAAGGCATGACCAACCATTTGAAAAGGCCACTCGCTGGATTTGAATGTTGTCTTCCACACATCAGAGGATTTGATTGGTACTTGGTGATAACCGGACTTCAAGTCGATCTTGCTGAAATATTTCTCCCCTTGGAGTTGGTCGGAAGGTCATCAATCTTTGGGATGGTACTTATTAGGACGATGATCTTGTTGATTGCGATATTGTCTGATCTCCAAGTCCCATCCTTCTTACGCACCAACGATGGGCTCTATGACGATGAACTACCGATCGGATGTGACCTTTACGCAGCATCTCGAATCGCCTCTTGATTTTCGTCATTCTCTCGAACGGTAGATAGATGTGTCCATTGGGCAGTGGCGTACCTGGGGTTATATCAATGGGGTGTATGACCTGGCAGTGTAGAGGCACACTAGGAGGTAAGAGATAATCTTCCGATACTCCTCCATGAACTTATCCATCTGTTATTTTCGTGAAGTGGGGCCTTGTATGGAGGTCACGGCCACAGTATTCCTCTTTCCCAAAGGGAGGATCATCAGGAAAACAAAATTACCTATTTTGGAAATGATATTAATGCATTGTTTTGCAGTAAACAAAGATATGGTGGTAGGAGTGCTATCTCGTTATCCTATACAACAGTGAACAAGTAATAATAACAACACAAGACTGGACTCATACCGCGACGTATCGCTTCCTACAAATGCGGTTGGCTAATAGTACAGCCGAAACATCAAGAGGAGACAATGTCACATAATGCACCTCATGTGAAGGGCTTGATGTTGTAGGGAAGGCTACATTGTTAGTGGCCGAGTCGAATCATAGTGAAACCACCCGATGGTGTATGGTTGTGGGTGATAGCGTAATTCGGTAAGCCCGATTGTTTCCGACCTCTACCGATATGAAGATTTCTTGGATCGGTATGCGACAATGAGCGCAGCGGGAACCAGCACCCACATCTTGGAATGGAAGAGATGCTCCACCTCGTTTGGATATTTTAGTTTCCTCATGAGATCTTACGTGGTAGCAATAGTGGCATTGGCTCACCATCGATAATCTTCTTCCCCATCATTCCTTGTCAGTTGATTGATCGAAACATGCATTTGATTAGGAAGCCTTGACTTCGGCTACCCGAGTTGAATGCTTGGCCCGACACTCACTTGTGTTGTAGTGGAGCTCTTATGGAACTCACACCACTTCCGTGTCCTTTTAGCCGTGGTGTTGTTGTTCTTTGCTTGTAACTGGTGGCCGGGTTGTCACAGGTTGCCCACCTTGGCAGTCGCTGAATTACGTGGTTTGGGGGTACCATTCCTTTGCC
The DNA here is from genome assembly GCA_010110895.2 of Picea sitchensis. Taxonomy (NCBI): domain Eukaryota; kingdom Viridiplantae; phylum Streptophyta; class Pinopsida; order Pinales; family Pinaceae; genus Picea; species Picea sitchensis. The sequence continues at coordinate 22,379 of SNQJ01S0069108.1, read as the reverse complement.
GGTTACCGGACCAAAGTCACCAAAGCTTCTTACATTTTGAACCACGCTCAATCTTGACGACATATCGGTATACCGCAAGCGAGGGATGTCAAGGGAACTCCATTTCCTCCACGAATGTATCTATGAAGACATCTTCGGTACTTTAACACCAAATGTTTCTACGAATATTTGATACACAATAGCACAATGTATCTTTGCAGACAACTACGGTACTTTAACACCAAATGTTTCTCTGAATCTTTGATACCCAACTTTGTGCGTAGGGTATGAAACGGATTCGTCATCTCATGCACATCTTGGTCCCTTTATTTTCGCAGTGTAGTCCATTGTATGTATTTGTCCTCATTGCTCCCCATGGGATAATATTGTTCCTTGATGGCGTCTCAGAAAGAATTCCAAGTGGGTGCGGCCGAAAATAGAGAGGTTTCTCCCTCGCACTGTTGCTCCGAGTAGGTTTCCCACCAGTCCTTGACATGGGGGGCGGCTTTGAGGAGTGCGAAAATAATCTTTTCTCGGTCGGAAAAGTCATGAACCGAGAAATATCCTTCTAATAGATGCAACCATCTATCTACGGCATCTACATCTATTTGGCCATCAAATATGGGAATGTCAAAGTTTACTTGTACCTTAAAAGGAGTGGCGCCTCCAAAGTGGTTGTTGGATGTCGATGCGCCGCCAGTGGGAATCCGTTGAAGAATCTGGGCAAAGTTGTCCATCATCGCATTCCTTTGTTTCTTAAGGGCCTCCTCGAGCAACATTTTGATAGGATCTCTTGCTCCCTCATCTTTATTTTCTTCCCCCATGGGCGGTCGTCGGGGTTTGCGAGGCTGATCTTGCAAAGGTTCAACCAGATCGAGCCCCAACTCCTTATACCCCGACCTCGTTAGGGACATGCAAAGAAGGATCGTGAATGAGCAGACCGCTCTGATACCACTATCCGGATTTATGTAGGAACACAATGAAATACATAAATACACATAAACATAGAGATGCAGCGGAAATAAGATTTCATTTCATTAATAACAAATGACTGAAATATGCTTACAGACAAAATGGAAATAAACTAGCCAGGACGCTGGTAGCTTATCTCTGAGAAGAGATGTGGCAGCTGCTGGCCTCTGAACTCTATTACAATGAGGCTCGAAGGCCTATTGTTATTGAGAAACAATGGAAAACCCTAAACGACATAACCCTAGGAGATGAAACGCCAAGACTGTGGGCCCCGTTTGGGTAAGTTGGTACATCAACTTCCCAAGGACATAACTTTGGCATACGATATTTGTTTGATGTGTTCCATACCTCGTTAGAAAGATCTATTCGAGGACTACAACTTTTGGGTGAGAAACAATGATCAATGACCCATGTTGCTCCTCGTTTTCCCAAAAAACGTCGTTTAAGGCCTCAAAACAGCTCTGGAAGTTCAGGACCTGAAAAACTGCTAAAAATAGTAAACTGTGTGGAAACTGAAAAACTAAAAGAAGCAATGGTGGGGGTCCAATTGGAATAGGTGGGTGGCCACCAATATCCACCTGGATCAAACGTGTTGAACTAAAAACTGTCGAGATGAGCCAGTTGGAATAAGTGGGTGGCCACCAATATCCACCTGGATCAATCCTCCCCCCTTAGGAAGAAATGGTCTCCATTGCGTTAAGTTCCCCCATCATGTAATGAAATTTATGATGAATTTGGCCGCGAGTGAGCCACTTTCCTTGGTGCATGAGATTCCCTTCCTTGACAACCCAATAAAGCTAGATCCTCTGTCGACAAGTTCCCTTGACCTATGTGTTCACTATCTTATTAGTGGATGCATGTTCCATGCAGTCAGGGTTGATTTATGTTCGTTTCAATTGTTCTGCGATCTCTGAGGTGTCCAATAATGGTGGAAAATATGGTTTGAAGAGGTACAAGCCAAGGAAGGGGAGAGTGTTGAGCTCAAAAGCATTGTCACCCACAACCTTGGTGATAATGTAAGGCCCATGGAAAAGTGGACAGAGCTTACGATGGGGCCCTATAAGGTGCTCTTTCTGCAAATGTAACTAGTCCTTGTCTCCCACCTGAAACTTGTGTGGTACATGTTGTTGATCATGGCATTGATTGTACTTAGCATTGGCTTTCTGCAAAATCTCATGGAACTATTGGTGGATGTGATGAATCCGCTCAATGAATATGGTGGCTTTGTCGGCCTTAGAATGAACATGGGAAGATTTTTCCTATGTAGTTGTAAGAGGTAGTGAAACATCAATGGGACCCAAGGGTTGGAATCCCAACCCTGCCTGAAATGGGCTATGGTCAGTGGAGATATGGAGAGTCATGTTGTAGTTGTGTTGAACATAGGGAAGAATCTCATCCCATGTACGTGTATTCTTAGAGTTATACATGCACAGGATGTACACAATCATCTGATTGACGACCTATGTTTGGACATCAATTTGAGGGTGGAAGGAAGTATATTTAGTGAGCTTGGTGTCCAACGGTGAACCGAGACTTGACCAAAGTTTGTTGAGGAACTTGTTGTCTCGATCTGAGATGATGGTCTGTGGTATCCCAAAATGGACTCACACTCATTCAAAGAATAGCTTGGAAGTATCTACCGTTGTGATGGTCTTATTGAAGGTTGTGAGGATGGTCATCTTCGAAAACCAATCAACCACCACAAATACACAATCATTTCCTTTCTTGGTGGATAGAAATCCAAACATGTAATCCATCGAGATGGATTCCCAATGCCTTTCGGGAGTAGGAAGAGGGGTGTATAAACCTTGCTTCTTTATGTCTGGCTTGGAAATGACACAGGAAGTGCAAGATCTGATATACTTGTTGACGTCTTGTCAAAGTTTTGGCCAATAAAAATGTTTCTGTAGAACGACCACAATTTTCTCCATGCCAAAATGTATTTCCATACGACTGTAGCGAGCCTCCCAAATCATCTTTTCACACTTGCTTGCGGAAACACAGAGGTGGCCCAAATGGCATAATGGTCCATCCTAAATGTGAAAATCGGTGACATGCGCACATGTACCCAAGAGTTGATAGGTGGTGTCGAAGTCAAGATCTCACTAATAAAGTTGGGGCCACTCAGATGCCTTATGCCCATAGGAATGGAGCACGGTGGTGAGTGCAGTAACGGGAGGTGTATTGAGGTAGTCGGTGACACAATTTTTGATCCATGTCTTATACTTGATGTTGAGATGGAACTGTTGCAGGTATGTGGACCACTTTTGATGGCAGTCATTTTGCAACTTCCATTGTGTCTATATGAACTGCAGAGGCTTGTGATCAATGTGGATGATTGTCTCCTTTCCCAGAATGTAATTTTTCCATTGAAGGAAGTATTGCACAATGGAATACATTTCCTTGTCATAGGTGGGGTATTTTCAGACAGTATCTAAGAGTGTCTCACTATGGTATTCTACTGGATGACCGTGTTGAGTGAGAATTGTGCCTACATCATAGTCAAATGCATCAGTCTCAATCTCGAACAGTTTTTGTAGATTAGGTAAGGAGAGTACCAGAGCTGAGCACAAGTGATGCTTAAGATCATCAAATGCTTGTTGGTGTGCCTTCCCCCATGTGAAATTTTCCTTGCAACCACCCTTGGTCACTTGGCTAAGGGCCCATGCAATATGGGAGAATCCCAACACGAACTGTCGGTATAAGTTGGTGAGTCCCAAGAGGCTATGAAGCTCGATTAGTGTGGTTGGGGTTGGGCAGTCACTAATGAGTTGGATCTTAGCTGGATCCACATGTACCCCATGCTCATCAACAATGTAGCCCAAGTATTGGAACCTGTTCATGCCAAAGGAGCATTTTTCCAAGTTGGAATATAGCTTGTGTGGTCGCAGAGTGCTCAAAACTTGTTGAATATGTTGCATGTGCTCCTCCCAAGTTTTGTTGAATATGAGTATGTCATCCAGATATACCACCACAAAATATTTGGTGAAGGGTCTTAGTACATCACCCATCAACCTCATGAAAGTTTTTGGTGCATTTTTTAGTCCAAAGGGCATCACCATCCATTTGAAGAGACCTTCTTTACATTTGAAAGTTGTCTTCCATACATCAATCGGTTCGATGAGAACTTGGTGGTAGCCAAAATTTAGGTCAATCTTGTTGAAGAACTTTTCCTCTTTGAGTTGGTCAAGAAGGTCATCAATTTGGGGAATTGGGTACCAGTTCTTAACTGTGATTTTGTTTAATGCTATGTAATCAATGTAGAGCCACCAGGTCTCGTCTTTCTTCTACACCACTACAATTGGGCTTCTGCAAGGGGAGGATATGGGTCTGATGTGCCCCTTTTAAAGCATCTCTTGGATCTAACACTTGATTTTGTCATTTTCCATCAACGACCGATGATATACTGATCCATTAGGCAGAGGTGCAACGGGGGTTAGATCAATTGGATGCTTGACTTGGTAGTGCGTTGATACCCCGGTCGGTGAGGAGAAGATGTATTTGTACTCTTCCACGATCTCGTCCACTTGTTTCTACTACAAAGAGAGGCTCTGTGTAGAGGTCACGGATGTGGAGGAGACCTTATTCTTACTGTGAGCACGGATCACAAAGAAGACAAACTTCTCGGTATATGAAATGACCTTACTGCATTGCTTAGAAGAGATTAAAGAAATAGGGGTAGGCAGTGCTACCTCTGGTATCATGTACAATTGTCTACCCAAAGTAATAATAACACTGTTGGGTCTAGACTCGTACACATCATGTCACTTCCAAAAATATGGATGGCCTAAAAGAACATCACAAACTTCAAGGGGAGCAATATCACAAAATACCTCGTCTTTGAAGGGCTTGATGTCATAGGGAAAATGCCACTGTTGGTTGACGTGAAGATCTCTTCCTTGGCGAATCCAGCCAATGGTGTAGGGTTATGGGTGCGGTGTCATCGGCAGGTCTAGCTGCTTGACAACTTATGCTAAGATAATGTTCTATTGACTGCTGCTATCAACAATGAAATGAAGCAGAGCCCCCTTTACCCACATCTGTGAGTGAAAGAGGTGTTCCCCTTCCTCTAGTTATTCTAGTTCGCTTGGATAGAATTTGGTGGTAGAGACAGTGGCATTGGGTTCGAAATCGATAATTCACTTCCCTCCTTTTGGATTTGATTTAGAGTCGAAATATGCCTCTGACTCGGAATCTTTCATCTCGGCCATCAGTGACTTCTTGGAGCGACATTCTTCAGTGTTGTGCCAAGGTCTTTTATGGTATTCACACCACTTGCATGTGTCCTTCTTCGAATTCTCATTACCCTTCTTGGGTTGTGGCTTGGACTGGTTGCCAAAGAGAATCACCATCTTTTCTCTGTCCCTTTTTTTGTGGGTTGGGGCCTCATTTTCCTTGCTTCAACTATGAGGAGTTTGCAGATCCAAACTCTAGCCACTTCTACTTAAAAAAAAAATCGATCTTGACAACATATCTATAAGTCGCACCTAAAGATGCAATGTCCAGAAAATCCATTTATGTTTGAATGTATCTATGCAGAAAACCATGGTATTTGAGCACCAAATTTCATTCAGAGTCTTTCATACCCAATTTGGTGTGCAGGGTATGAAAAATATTGATGAAATCTGGTACTGTCTGGTCCCTTTCCTGACGCAACGTGGTCCATATTGTGTATTGTTCCTCGTAGCTTCCAACAAGGTAGTATTGTTCTTTAATTACATTCCTGAAGGAATCCCATGTGGGGAAGACCACAAATATTACAGATTCCTCTATGTCCCTTTTCTCAAAGTACATATCCCACCAGTCCTTAACATGGGTGATGGCCTTGAGGAGTGCAAAAGTAATCTTTTCCCTATCGAAAAAATTGTGGACCAAAAAATACCCTTCGAGAAGATTCATCTATTTATCTACAGCTACCACATCTATTGGTCCTTCAAATAATTGAGTATAAAAATTTACTTGTACCTTGAAGGCATTTGTATGGTCGCTTGATGAAGATGAGTCTCCCGTGGGAAGCCATCGAAGGGTCCGTGCAAAGTTGTCCATCATTTTGTTCCTTTTTCGCGCAATGGATTCCTCGAGAAATAGTTTAAAAGGATCTCCTGCTCCATCATCTTTCTTCTCATCTCCCATGAGTTTTTTTTGGGCTCGGCGCGACTGATCTTGCAAAGGCTCGACTGGTTCAAGTCCCAACTTCTTGTACCCAAATCTTGTCGGGGACATGCACAAAGAAAAACAAATGAAGGGAAAACCGCTCTGATACCGCTGATGTGGATTTATGAGTGAAAAGAAATGAATAACAGATTGAATAAAATAACACATATATACGAAGAACAACAATAGATATCCAATGAACAATAACTTCTATTGAATAAAGAAAATAGGTTGAAACTGTAAAATTACAGAACTGAAAACAACTTGCTCGAATGGTGGTATCTATCTCTGAGAAGAGATGTGACTGATACGTGCATCTGTCTAAGAAGAATTATTACAATGAGGCTCCAGAGGCCTTTTTAACATTACTCATGAATTCCAAAACTCTAGACATCCAAAAATCTAACCCTAGGAGGTGAAACGTCAAAAGTTATGTGGGCCCCGATTGGTAAGTTGGTACCTCAACTTGTCGGGGTCATAAGTTTTGCATATGACCTATGTTTTAGGCATGTGATATCCCGTTGCAAAGGTATTTTAGATAAATACACATTATTCCATCAAACTCGGACTATGTTTATAGTTTGACTGTGGAAATCTAAAAAAAAAACCATTGTTTAGGGCCACAAAACGTCCCTGGAAGTACAGAAAGATGTACTGACATGAAAACTTCCAAAATAAGCCAGTTGGATTAGGTGGGAGGCCACCAATATCCACTTGGAAATTGTGTATGGATTCAGATATCCCTGAAGGTGTATAACCCACAATTACAAAGAATTATAGAAGAACGTGTTGAACTAAAAACTATCAAGATGAGCTAGTTGGAATAGGTGGGTGGCCACCAATATCCACCTGGATCACATTCCCTCTTAATCAAATATTTAACTTCTTTGATTCAAATATCAATATATCATATGAGTACACCTGACACCCTCATACCTATCCAAGTGCTTCATTCCAAAAATTTATCCTACATCCTATCTATGCATGACAATGATGACTCCATACACTATTGCACTACATGTATGCCTGAATAATAGGGATTATAACAAACTTGGGGAGTACAACCTACCTAAGAGCAAGCTTTACAAATTGGACCAAAAACTTTGGGGTGTTAGGTACAACTAATCATGCACCCCTTCTTTTCAAAAAAGCATGTATTTAAATTTAGGTACAACAAGCATTTGAATTCTTTACAACAACATCAATATTAGCATCATCATCTTCCCAAAACATAAGCCAATAGAAAAAAATAGGATTATTACCAATTATTCTCACCATCTCTTTTGATTTACCTCTTCATTTAGACTCTTACTTTACTTCAAAACTGTGAACTTGTAGATATTATGATCTTTCATCACACAGAGTTCTAATCAGTGAAAGAACTACTTCCTTCCAATTGGCTATTGTTCTCCTCAACATGTTCTTAAACAAGCGGCTTTTTTCCTATGCATGGAAAGTCTACAAACAACAACCACTCCTTCAGGAAAGAAGATTGATCATCCTCTCACTCCTTCTAATATCACTCTAATACCACTTGTTAGGAATAAGAGAGATATTAATAACATAAAATAGGCAAAAGAAAAATATCAAGCACATGACACCATGATTTATCTTGGAAAACACTTATAGGAAAAAACAACCAAAGATATATTTGTCCCCTTGACCGAATCCATCCAATTCAACCAAGTGATCCTTCACCGCTCACCTCTATGTGCATTACAATGGAGTATCCTAAGACTTTTAAAGGCTTCATTATAGGCAATCCATAGGAACAATACCACAAACTACCAAAACCATGGGCCCAAAAACCATTATTTTTTACCTAAAATCGATTTAACTCATTGACACTTTTACCGAGTCAAGTTTAACTCAAAAATTTCCACACCCCATAAAAATTTATACTCCAATCCTCACTTTTGTTCCATCACCCACTTTCCAAACTATATATGACCCTATTATTGGAAAATAAATAACCAATACCTTCCATTGATTAGAGACATTTGTGGTGATATTCCTTTCACTTCCAATCCAATTTATTATTGTACCTAGGGTTATATATATATTGGATAATTATTCGCTTCCAAAGTATATCCCTTGGAATTAGGTTCAAAAGAGTGTTTGCAACAAGGGAAGTTTCATAAACATGAAATTTATTAAGTCACCAATCTCCCTCATCTTTTGGTTGGGAAATAGATTGTTAGTTTACCAAGTGTGCTCCAACTTTGTCAGAACTTCCTTTCCAAATAAAATTGAAGCAAGTCTTTCTAATCTTCTTCAAAATTCGTTTTGGGATATGTTCCAATGAATACTAGTAAACAAGAATTTCCTCTAGTATACATTTAACTAGTATCATCCATTTCCATCCCCCCTCCTCTAGAAATCTATCTATTGCACCAAAAAGTAATTATCCTCTCAATCTTGGCCTATAACCAAATCTAGTCCCTTTTTCCATATCCATTTGGTTCAAGAATAAAAAAGGGTACTTGCTACCTTCAATAAATTCTATCTAAGGAAAAAATCCCTTCAAATTCTAGGTTACTCTTCTTTGAGATCATTAAACACTATAGCTAACTTACGTACATTTATTTCCTTTGGATGCTATGTTGTAAAGTTGTAGAATATCCTTGAATTTTCTTCCCTCCTCTATAGTGCCATAAGAAAAAATGAGAACATCATATAGAAAAAGTAAACGAGGAATGGATTTATTACCTCTAACCCTAATTCCCTAAATATATCTAATTCTTTTGGCTTCTGAGATGGACCTTCTAAGCCCCTCAACTAATAAAAATATGTTAAGGGAAAATAAGGACACTTTTATAATCACCCGAATGGTTTGAATAATGGATATGTTGAGCCATTGATAAGTACTACATAATAAATTAGTAACACACCCCATAATATAGTTTACCATTGGAAGATTGAAGCCAACTTTAATTAAAAACAATCTAAAATAGAGCCAACACATCCTATTAAAATCTTTTGATAAATACATCTTGATCACCATAGCTAACACATGCTTAGTTTTTATGGTATGTAATCCCTATTGTGTCAATCCTATAGATTCATGAATTCGGCAGCCTTCCAAGAAACTAATTTTTTCCAATGAAAATAATTGAAAGTGGTTTCTTTTTCTTGACTACCAGGATCCTAGAGAAGATCTTATAGATACATTTTCATAATTCTATAGGTATGAATGCATAAAAATTACCTGGACAATCAACCTTTGGGATAAGTGCAATGAATGTGGAGTTAAATGAGCCTAGTACCTTCGCATAAATAATAAATTTTTTCACTACATGAAGTAGATCCTCACCTAGAAGCTTAAAGAATCATATACAAAATTCAACAGTCCATCCATCGGGACCATGTATTTTATCTTTGTGGAAGGTAGACAAAATAGACAAGAGTTCATTTTTGTTGACTTCCTCAAACATTTTCTAATTATCCCCTTAAGAGAATAAATTCAGAAAACTGAGGATACTATGATAATATCTGCAATATTCACCCATTCTGGTTCTTTATATAAATTGCCAAAGTGTTGACCCTCAACTTTTCCAATCCCTTGAAACTTCCTACTAGAACCCCATCCTCATTCAACATTTCCCAAATAGCGATAACATTTTTTTATGATTTGAAAATTCATGAAAGTATTGAGTGTTTTGATCACCTAGCTCCAACAAGATAACTTGGATTTTCATTCACCAATCCATCTCTCTATCCTTAAGTAGCTTCATCTTCCTAGTTTCTAGATCATTTAACCTCTTAGCCTCTTTTTTATTAAAAACCCCATTTCCATTCCCAAATAACATTTCCATAATATCACGTTCAAATTCCTTAATTAATCTATCTCTATTCTTATGCTTTTCCCCAACCCATTGCACTACTTTCTCCTTTACAATCTTGAGAGAATCTATAAATTGTTCACAATAAGATACCCCTAAATGTGGATCATATTATTTTCACTCATTTTTAACCAAATTTTGGAATGTCTCCTCTTCAAACCACCATGGATTAAATTTTAAAGGTGCACCAATATTAGGGTTGTAGAACTTGATCTCCAAGAAGATAGGGTTTTGATTAAAGCACATGTTAGAGTTAATTCATGAATTGTATCTATACAGTCCTTAAAGCACTAAATCTAAAACTAAGAATATGCCAAACCTCTTTGTGTTGGGTTCCTTCCCTAAACCCTTAACTAGATATATAGGTTTCTATGTATGGATGACATCTATAGTAAATAAGACCCATGTAGTAGTGTGAAATCAATAATTGTAAGAAAGCTTAATATAAGGTTCCACATACTAGAAATTTTCTTCTCTAGAATGTTCCTAGGAGGTAGATAGAACTATATAAAAAAAATAGAATCCATATAATGAGATGGCTTGGGAAGTATATTGTAATCAAATCTCTGCTCATTTGGAGGTTAACCCATCAAAGAGGCCAGTGAACATTGATCTCATCAACAAATTTATAACATTTTGTGGTATTATAGTTTTTTAATTGGTTATTGTGGTTGTAATCTATCATTTCTGAAATAAATCCAAGTAAAATCTATTATTTATGCTCTACATGTTCCAATTTACTAATAAATAACACCATAAGTGGTATCAGAGCACTTTCTTGAGCCAATACTTTAGAGCATTTGTTTCACACTATATACATATTATGACTATATAAATAACATAATGATCTATCATTTAGTGGGTAAATATATGGTAGGAGAAGAATACATGTAGTAAATACAAGTGATTTCACCTAGTTGGACACCCTTGTAACCCCTTGTGGTATACCCCTTCAAGTAGTACCATATGAGACAACACCTGTAAACAAAATTTCACTTCCATGTACCCTAAGGCATATTGAAATTCCCCTAGGTTACCTAAAACCAACTTTAGGTAATTGTATCGACCATCTTGTACCTAATTAATCAATTAGTATGGATAAGGGTATGATCGATCCTCCTTAATCAGTGCCCAGAGAAATTGGGTCAAGTACTAATGTTGGACCCCACATGTATATCACAAATATATAACACATGTCACTCTCTTTCCCTCGGGACACTCAAAACCATACTCCTTGTTGCAAGTCCACAAAATTATTACATAAATACTTATATTCAAAATTTGTGCATTTTTTCACTGGAAACCATGCATCCTACTACCAGTCAAAACAATTCTTACATAAACTATAGTATTAAAAAATTGAGAATTATCTGGGCACAATATTATTTAGGTGGG
>SNQJ01S0069108.1:0-10987 GCA_010110895.2 Picea sitchensis | reverse complement strand
GATGGCGTCTCAGAAATAATTCCAAGTGGGTGCGACCGAAAATAGAGAGGTTTCTCCCTCGCACTGTTGCTCCGAGTAGGTTTCCCACCAGTCCTTGACATGGGGGGTGGCTTTGAGGAGTGCGAAAATAATCTTTTCTCTGTCGGAAAAGTCATGAACCGAGAAATATCCTTCTAATAGATTCAACCATCTATCTACGGCATCTACATCTATTTGGCCATCAAATATGGGAATGTCAAAGGTTACTTGTACCTTAAAAGGAGTGGCGCCTCCAAAGTGGTTGTTGGATGTCGATGTGCCGCCAGTGGGAATCCGTTGAAGAATCTGGGCAAAGTTGTCCATCATCGCATTCCTTTGTTTCTTAAGGGCCTCCTCGAGAAACATTTTGATAGGATCTCCTGCTCCCTCATCTTTCTTTTCTTCCCCCATGGGCGGTCGTTGGGGTTTGCGAGGCTGATCTTGCAAAGGTTCAACCAGATCGAGCCCCAACTCCTTATACCCCGACCTCGTTGGGGACATGCAAAGAAGGATCGTGAATGAGCAGACCGCTCTGATACCACTGATCCGGATTTATGTAGGAACACAATGAAATACAGACATACACATAAACGTAGAGATGCAGCGGAAATAAGATTTCATTTCATTAATAACAAATGACTGAAATATGCTTACAGACAAAATGGAAATAAACTAGCTAGGACGTTGGTAGCTTATCTCTGAGAAGAGATGTGGCGGTTACTGGCCTCTGAACTCTATTACAATGAGGCTCGAAGGCCTATTGTTATTGAGAAACAATGGAAAACCCTAAACGACGTAACCCTAGGAGATGAAACGCCAAGACTGTGGGCCCCGTTTGGGTAAGTTGGTACATCAACTTCCCAAGGACATAACTTTGGCATACGATCTTTGTTTGATGTGTTCCATACCTCGTTAGAAAGATCTATTCGAGGACTACAACTTTTGGGTGAGAAACATTGATCAATGATCCATGTTGCTCCTCGTTTTCCCAAAAAACGTTATTTAAGGCCTCAAAACAACTCTGGAAGTTCAGGACCTGATAAACTGCTAAAAATAGTTAACTGTGCAGAAACTGAAAAACTGAAAGAAGCAATGGTGGGGGTCCAATTGTAATAGGTGGGTGGCCACCAATATCCACCTGGATCAAACGTGTTGAACTAAAAATTGTCGAGATGAGCCAGTTGGAATAAGTGGGTGGCCACCAATATCCACCTGGATCAATCCTCCCCCCTTAGGAAGAAATGGTCTCCATTGCGTTAAGTTCCCCCATCATGTAATGAAATTTATGATGAATTTGGCTGCGGGTGAGCCACTTTCCTTGGTGCATGAGATTCCCTTCCTTGACAACCCAATAAAGCTAGATCCTCTGTCGGCGAGTTCCCTTGACCTATGTGTTCACTATCTGATCAGTGGATGCATGTTCCATGCAGTCAGGGTTGATTTATGTTCGTTTCAATTGTTCTGCGATCTCTGAGGTGTCCAATAATGGTGGAAAATATGGTTTGAAGAGGTACACATTGAACACTGGGTACAATCCAAGGAAGGGGAGAGTGTTGAGCTCAAAAGCATTGTCACCCACAGCCTTGGTGATAATGTAAGGCCCATGGAAAAGTGGACGGAGCTTACGATGGGGCCCTATAAGGTGCTCTTTCTGCAAATGTAACTAGTCCTTGTCTCCCACCTGAAACTTGTGTGGTACATGTTGTTGATCATGGCGTTGATTGTACTTAGCATTTCCTTTCTGCAAAATCTCATGGAACTATTGGTGGATGTGATGAATCCACTCAATGAATATGGTGGCTTTGTCGGCCTTAGAATGAACATGGGAAGATTTTTCCTATGTGGTTGCAAGAGGTAGTGCAACATCAATGGGACCCAAGGGTTGGAATCCCAACCCTGCCTGAAATGGGTTATGGTCAGTGGAGATATGGAGAGTCATGTTGTAGTTGTGTTGAACATAGGGAAGAATCGCATCCCATGTACGTGGATTCTTAGAGTTATACATGCACAGGATGTGCACAATCATCTGATTGACGACCTATGTTTGGACATCAATTTGAGGGTGGAAGGAAGTATATTTAGTGAGCTTGGTGTCCAACGGTGACCCGAGACTTGACCAAAGTTTGTTGAGGAACCTGTTGTCTCGATCTGAGATGATGGTCTGTGGTATCCCAAAATGGACTCACACTCATTCGAAGAATAGCTTGGAAGTATCTACCATTGTGATGGTCTTATTGAAGGTTGTGAGGATGGTCATCTTCGAAAACCAATCAACCACCACAAATACACAATCATTTCCTTTCTAGGTGGACAGAAATCCAAACATGTAATCCATCGAGATGGATTCCCAATGCCTTTCGGGAGTAGGAAGAGGGGTGTATAAACCTTGCTTCTTTATGTCTGGCTTGGAAATGACACAGGAAGTGCAAGATCTGATATACTTGTTGACGTCTTGTCAAAGTTTTGGCCAATAAAAATGTTTCTGTAGAACGACCACAATTTTCTCCATGCCAAAATGTATTTCCATACGACTGTAGCGAGCCTCCCAAATCATCTTTTCACACTTGCTTGCGGAAACACAGAGGTGGCCCAAATGGCATAATGGTCCATCCTAAATGTGAAAATCGGTGACATGCGCACATGTACCCAAGAGTTGATAGGTGGTGTCGAAGTCAAGATCTCACTAATAAAGTTGGGGCCACTCAGATGCCTTATGCCCATAGGAATGGAGCACGGTGGTGAGTGCAGTAACGGGAGGTGTATTGAGGTAGTCGGTGACACAATTTTTGATCCATGTCTTATACTTGATGTTGAGATGGAACTGTTGCAGGTATGTGGACCACTTTTGATGGCAGTCATTTTGCAACTTCCATTGTGTCTATATGAACTGCAGAGGCTTGTGATCAATGTGGATGATTGTCTCCTTTCCCAGAATGTAATTTTTCCATTGAAGGAAGTATTGCACAATGGAATACATTTCCTTGTCATAGGTGGGGTATTTTCAGACAGTATCTAAGAGTGTCTCACTATGGTATTCTACTGGATGACCGTGTTGAGTGAGAATTGTGCCTACATCATAGTCAAATGCATCAGTCTCAATCTCGAACAGTTTTTGTAGATTAGGTAAGGAGAGTACCAGAGCTGAGCACAAGTGATGCTTAAGATCATCAAATGCTTGTTGGTGTGCCTTCCCCCATGTGAAATTTTCCTTGCAACCACCCTTGGTCACTTGGCTAAGGGCCCATGCAATATGGGAGAATCCCAACACGAACTGTCGGTATAAGTTGGTGAGTCCCAAGAGGCTATGAAGCTCGATTAGTGTGGTTGGGGTTGGGCAGTCACTAATGAGTTGGATCTTAGCTGGATCCACATGTACCCCATGCTCATCAACAATGTAGCCCAAGTATTGGAACCTGTTCATGCCAAAGGAGCATTTTTCCAAGTTGGAATATAGCTTGTGTGGTCGCAGAGTGCTCAAAACTTGTTGAATATGTTGCATGTGCTCCTCCCAAGTTTTGTTGAATATGAGTATGTCATCCAGATATACCACCACAAAATATTTGGTGAAGGGTCTTAGTACATCACCCATCAACCTCATGAAAGTTTTTGGTGCATTTTTTAGTCCAAAGGGCATCACCATCCATTTGAAGAGACCTTCTTTACATTTGAAAGTTGTCTTCCATACATCAATCGGTTCGATGAGAACTTGGTGGTAGCCAAAATTTAGGTCAATCTTGTTGAAGAACTTTTCCTCTTTGAGTTGGTCAAGAAGGTCATCAATTTGGGGAATTGGGTACCAGTTCTTAACTGTGATTTTGTTTAATGCTATGTAATCAATGTAGAGCCACCAGGTCTCGTCTTTCTTCTACACCACTACAATTGGGCTTCTGCAAGGGGAGGATATGGGTCTGATGTGCCCCTTTTAAAGCATCTCTTGGATCTAACACTTGATTTTGTCATTTTCCATCAACGACCGATGATATACTGATCCATTAGGCAGAGGTGCAACGGGGGTTAGATCAATTGGATGCTTGACTTGGTAGTGCGTTGATACCCCGGTCGGTGAGGAGAAGATGTATTTGTACTCTTCCACGATCTCGTCCACTTGTTTCTACTACAAAGAGAGGCTCTGTGTAGAGGTCACGGATGTGGAGGAGACCTTATTCTTACTGTGAGCACGGATCACAAAGAAGACAAACTTCTCGGTATATGAAATGACCTTACTGCATTGCTTAGAAGAGATTAAAGAAATAGGGGTAGGCAGTGCTACCTCTGGTATCATGTACAATTGTCTACCCAAAGTAATAATAACACTGTTGGGTCTAGACTCGTACACATCATGTCACTTCCAAAAATATGGATGGCCTAAAAGAACATCACAAACTTCAAGGGGAGCAATATCACAAAATACCTCGTCTTTGAAGGGCTTGATGTCATAGGGAAAATGCCACTGTTGGTTGACGTGAAGATCTCTTCCTTGGCGAATCCAGCCAATGGTGTAGGGTTATGGGTGCGGTGTCATCGGCAGGTCTAGCTGCTTGACAACTTATGCTAAGATAATGTTCTATTGACTGCTGCTATCAACAATGAAATGAAGCAGAGCCCCCTTTACCCACATCTGTGAGTGAAAGAGGTGTTCCCCTTCCTCTAGTTATTCTAGTTCGCTTGGATAGAATTTGGTGGTAGAGACAGTGGCATTGGGTTCGAAATCGATAATTCACTTCCCTCCTTTTGGATTTGATTTAGAGTCGAAATATGCCTCTGACTCGGAATCTTTCATCTCGGCCATCAGTGACTTCTTGGAGCGACATTCTTCAGTGTTGTGCCAAGGTCTTTTATGGTATTCACACCACTTGCATGTGTCCTTCTTCGAATTCTCATTACCCTTCTTGGGTTGTGGCTTGGACTGGTTGCCAAAGAGAATCACCATCTTTTCTCTGTCCCTTTTTTTGTGGGTTGGGGCCTCATTTTCCTTGCTTCAACTATGAGGAGTTTGCAGATCCAAACTCTAGCCACTTCTACTTAAAAAAAAAATCGATCTTGACAACATATCTATAAGTCGCACCTAAAGATGCAATGTCCAGAAAATCCATTTATGTTTGAATGTATCTATGCAGAAAACCATGGTATTTGAGCACCAAATTTCATTCAGAGTCTTTCATACCCAATTTGGTGTGCAGGGTATGAAAAATATTGATGAAATCTGGTACTGTCTGGTCCCTTTCCTGACGCAACGTGGTCCATATTGTGTATTGTTCCTCGTAGCTTCCAACAAGGTAGTATTGTTCTTTAATTACATTCCTGAAGGAATCCCATGTGGGGAAGACCACAAATATTACAGATTCCTCTATGTCCCTTTTCTCAAAGTACATATCCCACCAGTCCTTAACATGGGTGATGGCCTTGAGGAGTGCAAAAGTAATCTTTTCCCTATCGAAAAAATTGTGGACCAAAAAATACCCTTCGAGAAGATTCATCTATTTATCTACAGCTACCACATCTATTGGTCCTTCAAATAATTGAGTATAAAAATTTACTTGTACCTTGAAGGCATTTGTATGGTCGCTTGATGAAGATGAGTCTCCCGTGGGAAGCCATCGAAGGGTCCGTGCAAAGTTGTCCATCATTTTGTTCCTTTTTCGCGCAATGGATTCCTCGAGAAATAGTTTAAAAGGATCTCCTGCTCCATCATCTTTCTTCTCATCTCCCATGAGTTTTTTTTGGGCTCGGCGCGACTGATCTTGCAAAGGCTCGACTGGTTCAAGTCCCAACTTCTTGTACCCAAATCTTGTCGGGGACATGCACAAAGAAAAACAAATGAAGGGAAAACCGCTCTGATACCGCTGATGTGGATTTATGAGTGAAAAGAAATGAATAACAGATTGAATAAAATAACACATATATACGAAGAACAACAATAGATATCCAATGAACAATAACTTCTATTGAATAAAGAAAATAGGTTGAAACTGTAAAATTACAGAACTGAAAACAACTTGCTCGAATGGTGGTATCTATCTCTGAGAAGAGATGTGACTGATACGTGCATCTGTCTAAGAAGAATTATTACAATGAGGCTCCAGAGGCCTTTTTAACATTACTCATGAATTCCAAAACTCTAGACATCCAAAAATCTAACCCTAGGAGGTGAAACGTCAAAAGTTATGTGGGCCCCGATTGGTAAGTTGGTACCTCAACTTGTCGGGGTCATAAGTTTTGCATATGACCTATGTTTTAGGCATGTGATATCCCGTTGCAAAGGTATTTTAGATAAATACACATTATTCCATCAAACTCGGACTATGTTTATAGTTTGACTGTGGAAATCTAAAAAAAAAACCATTGTTTAGGGCCACAAAACGTCCCTGGAAGTACAGAAAGATGTACTGACATGAAAACTTCCAAAATAAGCCAGTTGGATTAGGTGGGAGGCCACCAATATCCACTTGGAAATTGTGTATGGATTCAGATATCCCTGAAGGTGTATAACCCACAATTACAAAGAATTATAGAAGAACGTGTTGAACTAAAAACTATCAAGATGAGCTAGTTGGAATAGGTGGGTGGCCACCAATATCCACCTGGATCACATTCCCTCTTAATCAAATATTTAACTTCTTTGATTCAAATATCAATATATCATATGAGTACACCTGACACCCTCATACCTATCCAAGTGCTTCATTCCAAAAATTTATCCTACATCCTATCTATGCATGACAATGATGACTCCATACACTATTGCACTACATGTATGCCTGAATAATAGGGATTATAACAAACTTGGGGAGTACAACCTACCTAAGAGCAAGCTTTACAAATTGGACCAAAAACTTTGGGGTGTTAGGTACAACTAATCATGCACCCCTTCTTTTCAAAAAAGCATGTATTTAAATTTAGGTACAACAAGCATTTGAATTCTTTACAACAACATCAATATTAGCATCATCATCTTCCCAAAACATAAGCCAATAGAAAAAAATAGGATTATTACCAATTATTCTCACCATCTCTTTTGATTTACCTCTTCATTTAGACTCTTACTTTACTTCAAAACTGTGAACTTGTAGATATTATGATCTTTCATCACACAGAGTTCTAATCAGTGAAAGAACTACTTCCTTCCAATTGGCTATTGTTCTCCTCAACATGTTCTTAAACAAGCGGCTTTTTTCCTATGCATGGAAAGTCTACAAACAACAACCACTCCTTCAGGAAAGAAGATTGATCATCCTCTCACTCCTTCTAATATCACTCTAATACCACTTGTTAGGAATAAGAGAGATATTAATAACATAAAATAGGCAAAAGAAAAATATCAAGCACATGACACCATGATTTATCTTGGAAAACACTTATAGGAAAAAACAACCAAAGATATATTTGTCCCCTTGACCGAATCCATCCAATTCAACCAAGTGATCCTTCACCGCTCACCTCTATGTGCATTACAATGGAGTATCCTAAGACTTTTAAAGGCTTCATTATAGGCAATCCATAGGAACAATACCACAAACTACCAAAACCATGGGCCCAAAAACCATTATTTTTTACCTAAAATCGATTTAACTCATTGACACTTTTACCGAGTCAAGTTTAACTCAAAAATTTCCACACCCCATAAAAATTTATACTCCAATCCTCACTTTTGTTCCATCACCCACTTTCCAAACTATATATGACCCTATTATTGGAAAATAAATAACCAATACCTTCCATTGATTAGAGACATTTGTGGTGATATTCCTTTCACTTCCAATCCAATTTATTATTGTACCTAGGGTTATATATATATTGGATAATTATTCGCTTCCAAAGTATATCCCTTGGAATTAGGTTCAAAAGAGTGTTTGCAACAAGGGAAGTTTCATAAACATGAAATTTATTAAGTCACCAATCTCCCTCATCTTTTGGTTGGGAAATAGATTGTTAGTTTACCAAGTGTGCTCCAACTTTGTCAGAACTTCCTTTCCAAATAAAATTGAAGCAAGTCTTTCTAATCTTCTTCAAAATTCGTTTTGGGATATGTTCCAATGAATACTAGTAAACAAGAATTTCCTCTAGTATACATTTAACTAGTATCATCCATTTCCATCCCCCCTCCTCTAGAAATCTATCTATTGCACCAAAAAGTAATTATCCTCTCAATCTTGGCCTATAACCAAATCTAGTCCCTTTTTCCATATCCATTTGGTTCAAGAATAAAAAAGGGTACTTGCTACCTTCAATAAATTCTATCTAAGGAAAAAATCCCTTCAAATTCTAGGTTACTCTTCTTTGAGATCATTAAACACTATAGCTAACTTACGTACATTTATTTCCTTTGGATGCTATGTTGTAAAGTTGTAGAATATCCTTGAATTTTCTTCCCTCCTCTATAGTGCCATAAGAAAAAATGAGAACATCATATAGAAAAAGTAAACGAGGAATGGATTTATTACCTCTAACCCTAATTCCCTAAATATATCTAATTCTTTTGGCTTCTGAGATGGACCTTCTAAGCCCCTCAACTAATAAAAATATGTTAAGGGAAAATAAGGACACTTTTATAATCACCCGAATGGTTTGAATAATGGATATGTTGAGCCATTGATAAGTACTACATAATAAATTAGTAACACACCCCATAATATAGTTTACCATTGGAAGATTGAAGCCAACTTTAATTAAAAACAATCTAAAATAGAGCCAACACATCCTATTAAAATCTTTTGATAAATACATCTTGATCACCATAGCTAACACATGCTTAGTTTTTATGGTATGTAATCCCTATTGTGTCAATCCTATAGATTCATGAATTCGGCAGCCTTCCAAGAAACTAATTTTTTCCAATGAAAATAATTGAAAGTGGTTTCTTTTTCTTGACTACCAGGATCCTAGAGAAGATCTTATAGATACATTTTCATAATTCTATAGGTATGAATGCATAAAAATTACCTGGACAATCAACCTTTGGGATAAGTGCAATGAATGTGGAGTTAAATGAGCCTAGTACCTTCGCATAAATAATAAATTTTTTCACTACATGAAGTAGATCCTCACCTAGAAGCTTAAAGAATCATATACAAAATTCAACAGTCCATCCATCGGGACCATGTATTTTATCTTTGTGGAAGGTAGACAAAATAGACAAGAGTTCATTTTTGTTGACTTCCTCAAACATTTTCTAATTATCCCCTTAAGAGAATAAATTCAGAAAACTGAGGATACTATGATAATATCTGCAATATTCACCCATTCTGGTTCTTTATATAAATTGCCAAAGTGTTGACCCTCAACTTTTCCAATCCCTTGAAACTTCCTACTAGAACCCCATCCTCATTCAACATTTCCCAAATAGCGATAACATTTTTTTATGATTTGAAAATTCATGAAAGTATTGAGTGTTTTGATCACCTAGCTCCAACAAGATAACTTGGATTTTCATTCACCAATCCATCTCTCTATCCTTAAGTAGCTTCATCTTCCTAGTTTCTAGATCATTTAACCTCTTAGCCTCTTTTTTATTAAAAACCCCATTTCCATTCCCAAATAACATTTCCATAATATCACGTTCAAATTCCTTAATTAATCTATCTCTATTCTTATGCTTTTCCCCAACCCATTGCACTACTTTCTCCTTTACAATCTTGAGAGAATCTATAAATTGTTCACAATAAGATACCCCTAAATGTGGATCATATTATTTTCACTCATTTTTAACCAAATTTTGGAATGTCTCCTCTTCAAACCACCATGGATTAAATTTTAAAGGTGCACCAATATTAGGGTTGTAGAACTTGATCTCCAAGAAGATAGGGTTTTGATTAAAGCACATGTTAGAGTTAATTCATGAATTGTATCTATACAGTCCTTAAAGCACTAAATCTAAAACTAAGAATATGCCAAACCTCTTTGTGTTGGGTTCCTTCCCTAAACCCTTAACTAGATATATAGGTTTCTATGTATGGATGACATCTATAGTAAATAAGACCCATGTAGTAGTGTGAAATCAATAATTGTAAGAAAGCTTAATATAAGGTTCCACATACTAGAAATTTTCTTCTCTAGAATGTTCCTAGGAGGTAGATAGAACTATATAAAAAAAATAGAATCCATATAATGAGATGGCTTGGGAAGTATATTGTAATCAAATCTCTGCTCATTTGGAGGTTAACCCATCAAAGAGGCCAGTGAACATTGATCTCATCAACAAATTTATAACATTTTGTGGTATTATAGTTTTTTAATTGGTTATTGTGGTTGTAATCTATCATTTCTGAAATAAATCCAAGTAAAATCTATTATTTATGCTCTACATGTTCCAATTTACTAATAAATAACACCATAAGTGGTATCAGAGCACTTTCTTGAGCCAATACTTTAGAGCATTTGTTTCACACTATATACATATTATGACTATATAAATAACATAATGATCTATCATTTAGTGGGTAAATATATGGTAGGAGAAGAATACATGTAGTAAATACAAGTGATTTCACCTAGTTGGACACCCTTGTAACCCCTTGTGGTATACCCCTTCAAGTAGTACCATATGAGACAACACCTGTAAACAAAATTTCACTTCCATGTACCCTAAGGCATATTGAAATTCCCCTAGGTTACCTAAAACCAACTTTAGGTAATTGTATCGACCATCTTGTACCTAATTAATCAATTAGTATGGATAAGGGTATGATCGATCCTCCTTAATCAGTGCCCAGAGAAATTGGGTCAAGTACTAATGTTGGACCCCACATGTATATCACAAATATATAACACATGTCACTCTCTTTCCCTCGGGACACTCAAAACCATACTCCTTGTTGCAAGTCCACAAAATTATTACATAAATACTTATATTCAAAATTTGTGCATTTTTTCACTGGAAACCATGCATCCTACTACCAGTCAAAACAATTCTTACATAAACTATAGTATTAAAAAATTGAGAATTATCTGGGCACAATATTATTTAGGTGGG
>SNQJ01S0069107.1:54866-67591 GCA_010110895.2 Picea sitchensis | reverse complement strand
AAATAATTACCTTAATCAAGGTATGCCAATCATGAGTTTTTACCCCACCTAATTCATCGTTCTTTGTTAGGATATTCTTTGTGTTTGAAAAAAATCCAGTGGGAAATTTAATTTTTTCAATAACCTCCTTTACATTCTTGCTTTGTGTTGGATAGTTGGTTTGGATAGTTGGTTGTCATTGATGTCAACCCTTGGAGAGTGATATTTTATATTGATGTCAACCCTTATAGATTGATGTCAGCCCTTGAGTATGTCTGATAACACATTTCAGTATCCCCATAGGTGTGGTTAAGGAACCCGAGTTTGTTTTAGGAATTAAGAAATGAAGATAAGTGATTTTGTTGGTGACACTATTTTGGATGGATAGTACATGTCGTTTCATTTCTGGTGATATGTGGTACATCACATAACTCCTCACGTTTAGGGAGTTATAGCTTTGTGAAGTTGGAGAACCCTTTTGAGTTATCTAGAAGCCCCTAGAAGGTCAAAGAAGTTAATTATTCTAGAAGCTACTAGAAGAAGTTTACTAGTCAAATTGGTTGTAACACAGAGTTAATCATGGGTAAAGTGGTTGCAAAATAAATTAATTAAATAATAAAGTGGTTACAACAAGAATTTAGTTGAGGGTAAAGAAGTTATGATTTGACTAATTAAAGAAAGTGGGTTAGCCCTAGAAGATGGAGAAAGGGGTAAAACAGTTACAAGGAAACTTCTAAAGGACGACACTTGGAAAAGTATAAATAAGAGAGAAAGGGACTCTTATTAGCACCTATTGAACTTATTTGAATATATATTTTATGAAAGGTTATTTGCAGGTATAATTGAGAAATCTGAGGTTGCGTGAAGATGAGGAAGCGAAGAAAGTTTGACGACAAAGTTTCAAAGCTACAGAGGGAAAGGGTTTCTGAAAAACTCTAATTACTGAGGTCCTCACAGGTCATGCTATAGGTGTCTAGAGAGGAATCCTTGTGGGTAAACTAGTGTGCAACAAGCGAGACACTGGTAAATTTGGGAAAAAGGGTTGGAATAGACTGCAGAAGCTGAGTAAGCCATGGTTATTTGAGACCTAATGTTACAGGTCAGTCACAGAGCTACATGTATGATTGTATGTGTGTTTTTGAAGGGTGTTTAATGATGATATATGGTTTAGTTTTGGAGCATATGCTTGATGCATAGCTTGGATGCATGGCACAAACCCTAGTGTATGGATTAAGGTATTGTTTTTTAGTGTATTGTTGATCATCTTAGTACTTTCTTAGTAGTGTTATGGTTCCTTGTTATAAGCACATATTTGGATACATATTTGAGGCATATTCTTGTATATGGATGAGGAATGGTGTTGTGAGTTTGGGAATCTTCCTAGAGGTACTATTGCTGTATAGTACTTGTTGTAGTGAATGGTTATGAGGCAGATCTGGTGAAGTACATTGTTGATGCACTTAGTTTGATTTATTGGCATATCTTGTAGTGAATTGTGAGAGGTATTAGTTAGTGGTTTTGGTATATGATTGGCTTATGAGTAGTACATGTTAGAGGGTTTTTTGTTAAGGTGTATTGCTAAAGTTATTGGTACAATTTGAGGTTGCATTACAGCGAGGGTTTGATGCATTGTTGATGTAAGTGTTTATGGTATTTGGATCATGGATAGTATGATGTAGTGATAGATGAATTTTATTGGATACCTTGGTATATGTCTTTTGTATATGGTTGAGACTTGTAGTTGATGAGTTAGCACATACATGAGATGTATGGTATGGTGATGTTGGTACATCTTGATAAGTTATAGTTTGATTTGTTGATACATTATTGGTACATGCTTGGTACATTGTTAGAGGCACTTGTTCCTACTATTTTTGGAGACAGTTGTGTAGTATTATTTGCACAAGGTTTATGGATGATGTGGCATACATGTATTGGTATAATTTTAGAAGCACATATTGATTGTGGTACATCTTGTTGATGTTTGTGAGTAGTATTGGTTGATGCACATCTTAGTGATATTGTGAATATGGTTGAGATTTTTCTTGGTGATTGATCTTGGTGAGTAGATATTATTTGGTTGATGAGATTGATGAGACATGTTTCCGTGATAGTTTGTTTGGACAAGTTGTTGTGACAGGTTATTTGTATAGGTTTGGTGCATGGTTGATGCACTTGTTGATGGTACAGGTTGAGGTACAGGTTGATGCATGGTACATGTTGTCATAGGTTGAGGTACAAGTTGATTCATGGTTGATGCATGGTACATGTTGTTTCATGTTGTTGGTACAGGTTGACAGTGGAAATGGTTGATTTAGTGACAATGACATGTTTTCCATATTTTGAATTTATATTTCAGGGCAATAGGATGGGGCAAGGAAAGGGGTTCGTAGCCTCCTTCCAGTTGTAGATAATCAGGGAGTTGGAGCTTCCTTCAAGGTGGATCCTGAGAACTAGGTGGTTGTATCCACCTTCTGTTTGTAGTTGAATAACCCATGGGGTTGTAGCTTCCTTCTGGTTGGAGCCAAAGAATTAGGGAGTTGGATCTTCCTTCACGTTGGAGCCTGAGAAAATAGGGGGTTGGAGCCTCCTTCTAGTTGGAGCTAGAGAATTGGAAGTTGGTGCTTCCTTGAATGTAATTCTTTGACATATAAGAAAAGCATTATGTGGTTTTCTCTTGCATTGGGTTTCCACGTAAATATTGGTGTAATGTGTACTGTGTGGATGTATTTATTATTGTTTATTATGCACTGATGGATGTTAATGTTTATGGTACAATAATATATTGATGATGAACTGATGAACATGGTTGAATAAGTTAAAGGAATATAAACTATGGTTAAAAGTGGTATAAAATGATCATTATTGATTCACCCCCCCTTCTCAGTAATCCAACAATTGGTATCAGAGCCAAGTTCCTTCAAGAAACAATTTAACCACTAGAAGGAGAGCATGGAATACAATGAAAATGGAGTACCAACGTTTGATGGTCAGAGTGGTCTAGAGTATGAGATATGGAGCAGAAGGACGGAAGTATTTTTAAAGGCACAAGGATATGATATTTTGCAATCAATTGTGACAGGATACAATCCTACAAAGAAACTAAACACTTCAACCAAGAAGGAATTGAAGAAGAAGATAAAAGTAGCAATGCATTTCATCATGGAAGGACTATGTGATTCAAAAAAGGACAAAGTGGGTAAATGTTCATCATTTAAAGAACTTTGGGACAAGCTACATGATATATATTTTTCTCCCATCACAGAGTCAGATAGATTAAGAAGAAAGAAGAGTGTGAAATCAACATATGTGAGTTCTTTTTCTTTAATTGTGAAAAGTGTGGACATCTTGAATTGAATGCCCTGATTTGAATATTGAAAGTGACAAGACATAAAATCCCAATGAAATAGAAGACAATTCTGAGATTGAAAAGGAAAATCATCATAAAGTAGAATTTAGTCAAAGAGAAAGAGAACTTCAAGATGAAATAATCACCTTGAATATCCAACTTGAAGAAGCAAATAAAACTAAAGAAGTCATGAGAAGTTAGATAATACAGAAAGAAGAAGAGGTTGAGAAGCTTGAAGAAGAATTTGTCACACTAAGAGTCAAAGTTGTCAAGATCAGTAAGAATGTTAAAAAGACAGAAACATACACACCAACAATAGAGAATGAAGAGAAGCATTCCAAGTTTCCAGAAAAGAAGAATGAAGAAAAGAGAAAGAGTTATGCAAAAGTACTCAAAGGAAGGAATCGTGGTCAACCAAAATCTAAGAAAATTGATAAAGATATATATTCAAGAAGACCCTCCACATTCAAGCCACAAAGAAACTTCAATCATGATCAACCAAGGGAAGAATTCAAAAGGACTACACCATTCACTCCCAGGTATGTAAATTTATTTTATGGTCATTATTTTTATTGTACTAACTTTGGACATAAGGTTTCATATTGCAGGGATTATGAAAGAAATGTTCAAGCAAGAAATGCTTATGTGGCCCCATGTAGCATTGAAAGTTACAAATGTAATAACTATGGATACATAGATCGTGATTGTAGAAGCATGATTGATACGTCCATGAAAGATAACATTGATATTAGATATAAGAAAGTATGGAAAATAAAACAGGAAGAATAGGTGAACAAAGAACAGGTCCTAGAGATCGCAAGACTCAAAATAATACGAGATGAAAACAAATCTACAAAGAAAAAGGAAGATGTCAGAGACAGAAAGGTTTGGAGAAGAAATGAAATAAAAGAAGAGAAGATAAATAAGGAATGGGTTCAAGAGATTGTACTTTTAAGAATTATAGAACGAGATCAATCCACAGGCAGAAATGGAAAAGTCAAAGTTCAAAAGGATGTTGTATCCCCATATGGAGAGGAAGATGACTCCTTATCAGAGGGGGTATTTTTCTGAGCCATCAAGCTTGGAGAATCCTAGGTAATATGAATATTAGACAGGAGGAGTCTATGTAGTAGCTAAGATAGATAAGAGAACCATCTTTCGATCAACTTACAGATTTCGAGAAGACAAACTCAGACTAGTTAGTTAGCAAAAGTATAGTATGGCAGATTGATCAGTTGAAAAATTACATAGGAAGAAGTCTATGATTGTAAAGATATATTTATTACACTTGATCCAGATATGCAAATTTTGGTTTAAATATTGAGAATACTAGTGGACATAGTTGACATTTGATGATCAGTTGCAGCAGTGAAGACTTCATGATAGTACAATGATATATGGGTCAACATCGTGGACAATTGAGTAGCAAAGTATTGGACAGTATGGAAAGATGGATTAACAGTTTTGGACAGACATATGATAGTGGATGAGAGCATGAATTCATAGATTGGTTTATAGAGTGGTTCATAAATTGATTTAGATATTGGTTCACAGAATGTTGGATGATTATGATAAAGGAATATTTGAATGCTTAAACTTTGAATGCTTACTATTGAATTATTTATATATATGTCAGTTGATTACATGAAGAAGCACCAATGGAAAATAACTCCAAAATAAAGCAGGTACATGAATACCTATATTGATCTACACAACAACATGCAAAGAAGTCATTGCACAATCTATACTTTCCCAAAGCCTAAAGGAAAGTAGGCCTAGATTGACGTAACACCGAGGTAGTCCTATCAATGTGACCCTAATAAGATACCTCTTTCCATTTAGGAGGAGACGAAAATCACTCCAAGGGAGACATCCCAAGATCTAGTTGGTTGATGAAGGGTAAAAAGACCAGGTAAAACCCACCCCTCTCTCTTGGTCACTAGAGAAAATAAATCACTTGGTAAAGTTTAAGGGGAAAAATGAAAAGTGGATGAATGGTACATGCCCTTTACCAATGAAACATCAAACGCTAGCAGTAAGCAATGATATCAATGTTTAAAATCAGTGAATTCAATATATAAATATGCTACTGAAACACCAAAAGATAAAATGTATAACAACAACAAATATGTCAAGAAATTGTAAGTTATGATGACAAAAATGATATAAAGACATTGCAAGTTTGATAGTATTTTGTCACTCACAATTTCAAGATTAAAATAAGCCAATAAGTGACTTGAATAGGTTGTCAAAGAACTTGCAACAATAGTAAAATAATAATTATGATATCAACAAAACCACTTAAGAAAGTACTTAAATTAGGCAATTTAAACAAACACTTTAGCATGCAATGATCGTAATTTGCCTAGTAAAAGTGTTGGGTGGTTTTATATATAGTTTGAGGGCTGGTAAAGGGCTTCAATGATGGTTGTAATAGTATTTACAACAGCTGCAACAACCTCAAACAACTTCAGAAATTTTCACCTAGAACACTAACAAAAGGAAGACTAGAACCTTGGGATGATATCACCTAGGGAAATGCAATTTTTTGGGTTAGTTTTAGGAGTTAGTATGCTGATTGAGGCTGCTAAATAAAGGCTGTAAAAACAATTATAGCAGCAGTAATATGGCTGTTAGTGTTAGTGAAAGTTTCAAGAAGAGAGTTTGAAAATTTGTTTGAGGTCATTCATCCACAAGAGTGTAAAAAATCAGTGTCTTTTAGGGGGTTATGAAGTCAATAATAGTAACAATGTCACTTAGGAAATAAAATAATGATAATGCTTAGCCAAGGGAAGAAGTAAATGCAAGAGGTGTTGGCACTTCAAGGCATGAAGCATTTGACCTTTTAAGGGAGGTTTTTCTAGAGAGTAGGCAATTCTAGGCCCTAGCGTACCTTCCTTCCATAGCGTTTTTGAAAGACAATTTAATTGGTGACAAGAATGAGATTACTAGAGAGATACCACTTTAGGGATCTAATAATCACTCCCAAGAAAATGTATAATTTGGCAAGATCAAGCTAAGAGAATAGTTATGGAAAGAAAGAAGTATTTGTTGTTTCAACTTTCTCCCCTAGGGTTTAAACAAGCAATTTCATAATCTTAGACATGAAACAAGTAAATTTTACCACAAACATCCATAGCATGAAAAAAAATGAAGATTTTCCACTTACTTCACTAAGAATAATCAATTCAAACCCTAGTTGAATACCATTCCACCATGAAAAATGCCAAAATACACCACCATAAAGCTCTCCCAAGAGGTTTGCACTAGTTATTTAAGCTAATAACCCTTAAAGAGGGCGAAAAGTTCAGACCGCCACTTGTGTATGATGAGTCATATGAAAATGAATTTCACTTTATGTTTATTTATACAACAATTTGACTTTTAATTAATTTTAGGTAAAAAATTAGGGCCGACCCTGAACATTCACTACAAAAATCCATTTTTTACAAAAATGCAATAACAAAACCCTAGTAGGGTGACATCATGCCCTTTCTAGGGTGACATTGATCTCTCATGGTGGACTTCCTACCTCTAATGATGGAACATTGCCCCTCCTAGGGCTTAATTTCACCATCTGCTAACATAACATTGTGCAAATTCCCTTCTTTCACTGGGGCATCATTGCATGAAGCCATAGTCCCTTGAATATGATGTCATGGGATAGATGGATGGTCTCTAGGCCTCCCAAGGCCATTGTACAAGTGAATGAAGGTAGGTATCTATTAACTTTTTAGCTCGGGAGGTACTCCACATATTTTGTCTTGAATGTGGATGTAACCTTATGTTTACACTACTAGACACTTAACTTTGTAATAGGTTTTTGTAAAGTTGTTATAAAGTGGTTCTTTTATTAAAGTGACTTTTTAATAAAGTGTACCTTCTAATTTTAAAGTGACTTTATTTCATAAAGTGCACTTATGTAATAAAGTGAAATTACTCGAATATTTTAAGTGATTCATTTTGGAGGGAATGGATCATTACCCTTGATCATGAAAAAGGAAAGATTAGATATTTGCCTTTGGATTTAGGGTTGGGGAAGGTGAAAAGACACTTTGGAGGGAAAATGCCATTTTCAGATTTATAAAAGAATGCATTGGGTAGTGTGCAAGATACAACGAGTGAAGGAGATTGAGAGAGATTTTCAAAAAAAAGCTTGAGAGAGGAAAGTGAGCATCTTGGTGGGCACATTTCCCAATATAGAGTGGGCACAAATCCCAAGGAAATTTTTCCTGTGTGAGTGTTGTTCTTATTTTCTGTTGTTGGGTCGTATTGTACAGATCCGTATAATCCGTACAACAAGAGAGGGAATGATTTTCAAGGTTGTCCTTTGGCATGGAAATAGAGGTAGATTTTAGGAGTTTTCTTGTTGTAGTTGTATGGAATTTGAGGAGGCCGTACAATTGTATGAATTTGGGCATGTTTTTCAAGGCAAAAATTTTGTGGGAAAGATTTGTTTTTGTGAGGTATTTTTTTTCTTGGCTGGAAATTGTGAGTGCGTTGCTGTAATGTACTTTCCTAAAGAATTAAACAATCTCTCTCTCTCTCTCTCTCTCTCTCTCTCTCTCTCTCTCTCTCGTTGGGTTCCTCCACATTGGGGTTTTTCCTGACATTTGCCTAAATTTCTGAGTTTTTCATGGGTTATTGAATGTTGTTCATTGTGTTTATTTCCGCTGCATATTTGCTTAGCAATGTGTATTTCTGCTTATGGATATTTCTGAATGTGGGTTTGAGACATTTCAGAAGTTCATGCAAGAAAATTATCTCTAGGTTGCTAAGTGTTTGACATAATATTAGCTTGCGGATTTTTGTCATTAAAATTAACATGGTATCAAAGATTGGTCTTTGAGTGACAGTGGGCAGTGTGATTTTTGGGCAAAGTTGAAGAGGGAAAGGTTGTGATTGTTTTCCTTGAGTTGTGACAAAGAATATGGTTGAAAGCATTAGATTTGACGATCGGTTGGATGGAATTTCCAACTAATTGTAGTGGAAGGTCCGATTGTCAGTTGTTCTCAAGGAGAACAAGATTTGGAACTATGTCAACTCTATTGTGGTAGCTCTCGTAGCAGATCCTATTGCTTTGGACTTACATGAGATCAAGGAAGCCAAGGCTCAGAGGATTAATCTGGATGGGGTGAAGGATCACCTTATCCCATACTTGGTTTAGAAAAAGACTGCCAAGGAGATGTGGGATGCACTTAAGAACTTGTTTGAGGCGAAGAATGAGAACCAGAAGATGGCGTTGAAGGCTAAGTTGCATGATACCAAGATGAGTAAGGAGGAGAGTGTTTCTTCTTATCTTACCTGGGTATCTCAAGTAAAAGATGAGTTGGCTAATGTTGGAGAGGTCATATTAGATTTTGAGTTGGTGAGGATAAACTTAAATGGCTTCACCAAAGAATGGGAAGTCTTCACGAAGTGTGTGGTGGGACGTGAGCATCTACCAAATTGGAGCAGTCTGTGGGATGATTTCACTCAGGAGGAGATTCGAGAAAGATCTCATAGTAGTGAAAAAAAGATAGATGGAGTTGATGAGAATGTTTCTCTTACTGCAAAGAGAAAGAAGAAAGGAAGTTCTGGAAGGGACTTGAGTAAAGTTAGATGCTATTGTTGTAACCAATTGGGGCACCTTTCCTCTCATTGTCCCGAGAGGAAGAAGACAAAGAAGGAACCATAAGAACTTGAGACAACTGTTACAACAACCATGGAGGACTTTTCTTCAAAGCACGATAGGGAATTTTCTTTGGTTACCCTAGTTTCCAGTGTCGGTAGCGGAGGATTTGGCGGTGATATCAGATGGATTTTGGATAGTGGAGCCTCTTGTCACATGATGAGAATCTGACTATTATTCCTTAATATCACAGAGATTGGTCCTGACCGACGGTAATGAGGGTGGCATGGCGAGAGCTGTACGTGGAGTTGGGAGTGTTAGATTCCAACTTGAGTATGGGGGACTCCTAGAGCTTGATGGTTTTCTCTTTGTTCTAGGGTTGAGGGTTAACTTGCTCTCAATTTGAGCCTTGGAGGATGTAGGATATTGCATATTGTTCAAGAGGGAACATGTCTTTATCTACAGGGAGGGAGTGGACCCAATGGAGCTGCAGCTGATCGATAATCGGGTGGACATTTTGTATATGTTGAGAGGACAAACTTCCATGTATGATTCAATGTTGGATGAGGAGAATGAGGAGGCTCCTGAGACTGTGGTGGTGCCAAGGATTCAATATTGGATTCCGAGAGAAGAGAGCAAGTCTCTTTTGAGCACTGGTAGGAGGCTCAACCAGTGTGATCAAACCAATGCTCAGGATGAAGTGGATTCTGCTAGGAGATCAGGGTTTCGGGTTGTTTCTGAGAGAAGATCTTCTAGTTTGAGTTTTGTGCAGGTGTTGAGGATGGCTCTAGGTTCATAGGGAGCTCCTACAGAGCACAGTGTGATGGAACCAAATGATAGCAATGGCAGCGAGTACTTCCCTCGCTAAGAGGGAGTGTTAGATTTTTAGCTCGGGAGGTACTCCACACATTTTTTCTTGAATGCGGATGTAACCTTATGTTTACACTACCAGACACTTAACTTTGTAATGGGTTTTTATAAAGTGGTTCTTTTATTAAAGTGACTTTTTAAGAAAGTGTACCTTCTAATTTTAAAGTGACTTTATTTCATAAAGTGCACTTATGTAGTAAAGTGAAATTACTTTAATATTTTAAGTGATTCATTTTGGAGGTTATGGATCATGACCCTTGATCTTGAAAAAGGAAAGATTAGATCTTGGCCTTTGGATTTAGGGTCGGGGAAGGTGAAAAGACACTTTGGAGGGAAAATGTCATTTTTAGATTTATAAAATAATGCATTGGGTAGTGTAAAAGATACAACGAGTGAAGGAGATTGAGAGAGATTTTCATATTTTGAGAGGAAAGTGAGCATCTTGGTGGGCACATTTCCCAAGATAGAGTGGGCACAAATCCTAAGGAAAATTTTCTGTGTGAGTTTTTTTCTTATTTTTTGTTGTTGGGTTGTACTGTATGGATCCGTACAGTCCGTACAACAAGAAGAGGGCATGATTTTCGAGGTTGTCCTTTGGCATGGAAATTGAGGTAGATTTTAGGAGCTTTTTTGCTGCAGTTGGGCTGTACTATGCAGGCCATACAACACTATGCTAGGCATGAATTTCTAGGCACAAAATTTGAGGAGGACATACGACTGTACGGATTTGGGCATGCTTTTCAAGGCATAAATTTTGTGTGACAGATTTGTTGTTGTGAGGTATTTTTTTTCTTGGCTGGAAATTGTGAGTGTGTTGCTGTAATGTACTTTCCTGAAGCATTAAATAATCTCTCTCTCTCTCTCTCTCTCTCTCTTTGGGTTCCCCACATTGTGGTTTTCCCTAGCATTTGCCTAAATTTTTGAGTTTTTAATGGGTTATTGAATGTTGTTCATTGTGTTTATTTCCGCTGCATATTTGCTTAGCAATGTGTATTTCTGCTTATGGATATTTTTGAATGTGGGTTTGAGACATTTCAAAAGTTCATGGAAGACATTTATCTCTAGGTTGCTAAGTGTTTTACAAAATATTAGCTTGCTGATTTTTGTCATTAAAATTAACAGGATCGTCCATCTAAGACCTGACAGAGTTCCTCCAAAGGAAACAACTTCCTTATTCATGGTACTATCCTTCAATGTACCTGTCCATCGGACAAGGTCCTACAAGAACAACAAGTAATCCCTCCAAGGGTTCATAAGTCACAAGGATCATAACATGCGAATCAAAAACAATAATTAAATTACCCAAACATGTGCATCAAACCCCCTTAACCCCAAACAAGTTCTCAAAGACGTTATGCAATTTTATAAGTTGGTTTTGGAGAGGGTCTCAGGGTGTACTATTGGGCTAACCTCTCTTAATTTTGGGGTGTTTCCAAGTTGGGATCTAGTCCAAGTCATGTAAGTGTATGAGGTGGAATGGGGTAAATATTTGGGCATGGGGTGCATGTGATAACAAGGAAATGTAGAGTCTTACCCGTGGGTGCCTTTGTGGAGGGTGAACTGCACCTTGTCATGAATGAAATTGTTTCCTAGCCCATTCATTGCCTTTTATTATTAACTTTATTTCTTTTGATATTTCACTCTTGTTCTTCAAGGAAATAGTTTAGGGCCATCGTCCTCGCTTGATGACTAGAGGTGACAACGTTATCTACAAACATTTAATGAAAATAAGAAGGCTGGCTCGTGATGAAACCCCCTTTCTCTTGGCTATGCCACCAAGAGCCACTACCTTGGTTTGGTGACTAGATAGATGGTAATGTGATACCTCTACATGTCGATCATCATAATAGGTCGACTCATGATGAGACCTCCCATCCATCAACTAGTACCTTGAGTGTTTATTTTATTTGGTGGGTCCCCTTTTCTTCTTGAGAATATTTTCACTACTTTCTCGAGGATCCATAGGGAAGCATATCGAAGGTTTCAAAATTAGAATTTAACTCTTTCAAACCAATTTTACCCTCTGGGTGTTTATCCCCTTCTTCCCATGAGGTAAGGTACAACCCTTCCTAGTGTAGCCAATCCCAATGCCCAAACAAGGATATGGGAGATGGAAGGAATAAATATGGAAAGTGGTAAGTATGGAGGGAACAAATGATGAATTTTCATAGATCCACCTAGTAGCAACCCATCCTAAAGAGAAATAAACTTACTAGGGAACCGTGTCACCCTTCCAGTTTTGAGCGAGGAAAATATCATAATTTTTAAGCAAACATCATGAAATCAAGAAGGATTCAATACAACATGTTCAAGTGCTTCAAAAATTAGAGTGATACATACCATGATACCCAGACTCATTACCTCATGGAGCAAGACTCACTTTTACTTTAGGATCAAGTTGGTGTGATGGATACTGTTGCTGGTGATACGTGGAATGCACTGAAGAAATGAGGGGCCCTCTGTGGCCATGCTCAAGTTGTCTATATCTCGATACTCTATGTCTAGGAACTGTGGGCCTTGATACATAATCTCCTTAGTTATCTGTAGGTTGGGGGATAAAATCTGGCTCCAACTCAGGGACATGTGGTTGCCGTAGAGCACATGAGAACCTCAACATCTCTGGTATGACACGTGCCTTCTAAATATCAAAAAAAGATATTAGTAATCCCTAGGGTGGTGATATCACCCCTCGTCCATATATGATAAAATAAACAAATAAGAGCATCTCTAATTTAACATATGATTATGAGAATACATATATACATAATGAAATAAGACAATATGAAAATCACAACTACAACTATGCAAACATGATTTGCAATGGTATGTATGATGGATGCAAATGCCTACCTATTCTAAATTACATGTACTTACCTGTGAAGTCATGTATCTGCCCCATGATTGGGTTTGAGGAGG
>SNQJ01S0069107.1:0-11963 GCA_010110895.2 Picea sitchensis | reverse complement strand
AAGTTTTGAGTCACTACCAGTAAGGATAAGGTCATCAACATAAAGGACAAGGATTATGAGATGGATTCCTACTTTCTTGGTATAGACATTAGGATCAAAATTACATTTAGAGAATCCAGTCGAAATAAGAAAGGTGTCCATTTTGGCATACCAAGCTCGGGGAGATTTCTTGAGACCATAAAGAGATTTATTAAGGTGACGAGGCTAGACTCATTATGGACATAGCCAGGAGGTTGTTCCATGTGTATTTCTTCTTGTAAATATCCATGCAATAAGGAGGATTTAACATCCATCTGATGGACCTCCCATTTTTGTGAGGCAACAAGGGAAATAACAAGGCGGATGGAATTCATTTTGGCTATAAGGGAAAAGGTTTCATGATAGTCAATTCCTTCAACTTGGGAAAATCCTTTGGCAACTAAATGAGCCTTGTGTCTTTCAACACTTCCATCTAATGCATACTTATTTCTATAGACCCATTTACATCTGACAAGTTTTCTTCCTTTTGGAAGAGGTACAAGACCACAAGTATCATTTGCAATTAAATAACAATACTCTTCGTTCATTGTTGTATCCTAATTTGGATGACCTGAAGCTTCTGCAAATGTCTATGGATCATGATTTTCTAAAACTTGAGACAAAAGAGAAGAGGCTCACTGGAACTGTGAAGGTGTCTGACGCTGATCTGAAGGATCACTGACAAGATCATCAGTTGCTTCACATGTTGAACAGACCCATCTAGGAAGCGATGGAGATTGTGCTGGTTCAGATTCAAAGGACTCATCTAGAGGAGGGTGAGCAGGCAGAGGTGGATTTTCATCCTCACTATCATCATCTGAAGAAGAAACCAGATCATAAGAAGGCACAAACGTCGAAGATGGCTCGCAGGCCAAAGAAGGTACAACCATCAAATTAGGCTTGCAGGCCAAAGAAGGCACAACCGTCGAATTAGGCTCGCAGGCTTATAGTTAGGCTTGCAAGACAAGATATTTTCATCAAATTTAACATGTATTGTAATAATAATTTCATTACAATGTGATTGAAGAAGTCTGTAACCTTTGACATCTTCAGAATAACCAAGAAATATACACTTCTCACTTTTAGGCTCCAATTATTTCCTGTTCTCATCAGGAAGGTGAGCCTATGCTATACTGCCAAATACATGGAAGTGACTTACATCTAGTTTAATTTTAGTCCAAGATTCATCCAGTGTTATATTTTTAAGAGCCTTTGTGGGAGTGCGATTTACTATGTGATTTGCATAGTTGATGGTCTCCTCCCAATACTTTAGACTTAATCCCTTAGATTGGATCATACAATTAGCCATTTCTTTTAATGTGCGGTTCTTTTTCTCAGCAACACCATTTTGTTGTGGTGTATATGGAATAGTGTGTTGCATTTGGATTCCTTGTGTAGTGCAGTAACTTGTAAAATTATTGTTCACATATTCACCTCCATTATCTATTCTTAACCTTTGAATTTGATGTCCAGATTACTTTTCTACAAGGGCCTTGTAGGACAAAAACTTCGCTCTTAAGCTTTAAGAAGTAAACCCAGGTACGTCTAGAAAAGTCATCAATGAAAGTTAAGAAATAATTGCACCCAGAAAAAGAAGGTGAAGAAAGTGGACCACACAAATCACTATGAACAAGATGCAAAGGACCTAAGGCATGCCAAGAGGCACGTTTTTCAAAATTTTTCCGATGATGTTTTTCGAGAACACAACCGGCATAAACACCATATCTACATGAAACAAGAGGAAGACCGGTCACCATATGTTGATTACATAGTTGTTGCAATGAGCGATAGTTTAGATGACCAAACCGCTCATGCCAAAGTTTGTTCAAGTCATCTCTATGAGCAATAAAAACCGATGAAAAAGATAATGACCCAAAGTTGTCAAACATGTACAACCTGGTAATATCATCAACAGTTCCAGTTGCAAGAACATTATTAGGATCTTTTAAATCCTTGATTACAACTTGGTGAGGTGAAAACTCTATGGTTTTACCTTCACCTGAATGAATGATTTGATATACTGATAGAAGGTTACAAGAAAGACTTAGAACACATAATACATCATTGAAATGACCATTTTCTACTTGAAATGTTCCAGATCCTTCAACACTAAGAGATCTATCATCACCAACAAATATTTTCTTTGTGTTACATTCATTTAGAGTGGAAAATATGGCTCTATCCTTAGCCATATGATAAGATGCTCTAGAATCAATAAGCCACTCATCATAAGTAGAAGTAGAAGTAGAATTTGTATTGAATGAGAAACTAGAAGCAGAAAGTGCATGTCCATGAGAAGAAGAAGAAGAAGTAGAATCAATACTAGTGTTGTGCTTCTTCATCGCTACTACTAAAGATTCCATCTTCTTGAAACATTTGGACTTATCATGACCATATTTATCACAAAAGTTGCAACGTGTGTTAGTATTATTACTTTTATATTTTTCTCCTTTGTGACCATTAGGAGCGGAAGATGTCTGAGTGGGTTTGGGAACCTTATGTTTCTTGTTCTTGTAGCGAGGATGTTGCTTCTTGGGATACTTGGGTTTATCATTCTGCTGGACAACTAGGGCTTTGTTGGAGGTACATACAGTGTTGATCACTCCAAGTTGAATCTTCCTCTCTAATCACAACAACACAAAAGGAATCAAGAGTGGGTTTTTCACAAGCTTTCCCTAGAGCCTCTCTCATGGCATAAAAGGTAGATACAAACACAGAATATGCACTACCTAGCTTAGAAATAATAAGATAGATGCAACGCTCTTCCTCCATTTTTATCTACATTCTTCACATAAAATTCTGAGTGTTTTAAACCTAGATAGAAAAATCACTTGGACTCAAGGTTAGTACTTGATTTTATAACTATTTTGTTCGAATAATATTGAGTTTACCAAACACAGATTCAATATTGTACCAAGCTTCTTCGGGGTCATCAATTTCTTGGAGGTGGTATCTTAGATCAGGAGAGATGGACATTCTGATTAGTCCATGTGCTTCATCAATCGTACTAGCCCATTTGGATTTATTATCATCATCAGTGAGTTATTTTTCCTTTCCCAGGTTAATCTGGTACAAGCCTTTGCCTCTTAATAAATCTTCCATATGATATTTCCATTGGAAGTAGTTGTTGCTAGTAAGCAAGACATTACTTGTAGAAGCCATATTAAATATGCAGATAATGTAGATTTAAAAACTGAAACTGATGATCTGGATGGAAAGATCTCAAAAAATTATGCAGTTTTAAAAACACGACACTGAAAATAGACTTTCGATGTGAGAGTTATGCCCTTTTAAAAAAAGGCATAAACGGTAACCAACCGACCACGTGATAGTGTAAGTTGCTTTATAAAGTGACCCAATTTTATAAAGAGAAGTGAGGATCACTTTTACAATGAAGTTACTTTATAACAGAAAAGATGGATGCAAAATAAACAACTCTAAAATAGAATATTAAAGCTACTTATAGTGATTCACTTTTATACTTGAAGTGAAATACACTTTACAATTTTAGCATGATCTTTTTCAAAAAAGTAACAAAAGAGAGACTTGAACTCAAGAAATCTTACTTAATAAGGCAAGTTTTAACCAAATGGCCTAGAAAAACATATTGTAATGTTCAGAAGGAGGATTGGGGGTGTTGTTGTTGTTGTGGAAGATGACCTTGGAGAGCGTGCTAAAAAAAACTCTTTTCACACAAGAAAAAAATTTCGCTTCTCGATGACAACAAGGGTTGGATCTCAGTTAGTTTACCTGGAAGATGCACCTTTTCCTATCTATTTTTGATATTTCAATATCGCACAGGGAGCAGGGAAAAGATCATACACAGATCTAAAAGAGTAGCAACACAGAAATAAAAAAATACAAACCAAAATAAAACTTTGCAGAAATTTAAAAAATGCGTATTCAGGATTTATACCTCTAGATATGACTATAATGGTCATATCTTGGGCAAACAAAAACATTTTCAAGTGAGATGAAAAGTGTTCCTGAATGAAACAAATGATATGGATGCAATGGAATAGTCCTCTCAGCCCATAAATGTATGAAAATGACAAAAAATAGAGATGAGGAAACTCAACTTCACGATCTCGATCTACAACAGGAGAGGATCTTCAAACATCATCTCATACCATGTTCGACAACACAAGTATTCCAACAGAGGAAGAACACCTTCAGTAACCACTCACATAACCAGATCAACACACCGATGTTTTCATGTGGTAAAACCCCTACGGGGAAACATCCACGACCCCATCCAACGCGACCACTTGGAGTAGTTTATTAATGCAAAAGAAAAAGATTACAGAGAGATTTTACAATAGAATTTCTCACAATCAATCATCGGAAAATGACCGTCCATTCTCTTTAAATAGATATCATGGACCAATCGGGTGTTAATCCACGGATAAATGGTCGTTAAGATCGAGGAGGGTATGAACCGTCGGATTACTCTATGTCGAGAACATATCGTGACCATTGGATTTCCTAACTACAAATGCATACTAATGCATACTAAAGAAACACACTAGAAAACACACTTTTACCTAATGACATAATAGACCAAGTAGGTCTTAACTAACTCCTAAGTGTCTAAATATCCTAACAGGATGAATATGCACCGATTAAGCATTGTTAAAGAAGAATTAACCCTACCTTAAAAGATATAATCAAAGTAGAATTAGTAAAACTTTTAGATGAAGGATTCCTCTACCCAATATATGAAGGTGAATGGGTTTCACCATTGATTATAGTTCCCAATAAAAATGGAAAATGGAGGGTGTGTTTATATTACAAAGAGGTCAATAAGGCCAAATTAAATGACCACTTTCCCTTACCTTTCATTGATAAATTAATGGATTCTTTATCAAGTAAAAGGTACTTTTAATTTTTATATAGGTTTAGTGGATATAACCATATACATATCGCCTTAAGGACTAAGACAAAATTACTTTTACTTTCCCAGGGGAAAAGTTTCCTACAAGGTCCTTCCCTTTGTCCTATGTAATCCTCTTACAACCTTCCAATGAGTTGTCCTCATCATATTCTCATATCTAGTCCATGGCACTATAAAAATAAACATGTATGATTTCACCACCTTAACATTCATAAATTCCAATTCAACCACCAAAAATGTCATGCACCAACCTCGCATAGTGAGCAGTGACTGGGGAAAACGTTGAAATTTCTTCAATATGTTCCTGTATGCATCGAAATTTGACATGGTTATACTAGACACATGCCTTGATGGTATGGGAAGGTTTCAAGACTCAAGAATGTATGATGTCATATAGAAACATTTTGAAAAAATTTCAATGTTGGCCCCATTCACAGGTCACCATTGTCCATCATGTACTCTAGCCTTAGTACAATGTCTTTTAATAGTTGTTTCCTTTAAAATTTGACCAATCTGAAAATTAAAACTAAACGAGAACGAGATCAAACAATATATAGAGTTGTTCTGTGAGTGATATTTGAGTATACAGGAAAATATCTCTTCCATTCCTTACACAACACAAGGCAAAATGTTTTCTTTCTCTACTCAACAGTCCCTCAAGCATCTCCTTCCTTTTCAGTGCCCTCATGTAGGCAGAAATAATCCAATCCATTGATTTCTTTATGGGAAACCTAGTTGAGTATTTCCTTAGATCTTAAATAATTAATAATCAAATATTTCATGGGCATGGGGTTAAAGGTTTTCTA
This sequence comes from Picea sitchensis, assembly GCA_010110895.2. Classification (NCBI taxonomy): domain Eukaryota; kingdom Viridiplantae; phylum Streptophyta; class Pinopsida; order Pinales; family Pinaceae; genus Picea; species Picea sitchensis. The sequence goes on along the minus strand of SNQJ01S0069107.1, from coordinate 6,245 downwards.
ATTTTCCTTGCCTCTATGCTTATCTACAACCACTTATCTCTCTTCCAAGATTTTCTATTCCGTCCTTGTTGCATTCGTTTTGGTCATTTCTAAATTTGTATTATTGAGTAACTAATGAGAATATAGTGTGGGGGTTATGTGAACAATGGTGATAATTATAACAAGAGAATTTCCATGAGGTAGGAAAATGCATGAATGACTCACACTTATTAAAAATGTTTAAACTCCCTGCTAATGTGGGGATTTCTTTAATGTTGGAGGATATCAAAGATGTGTCATTGGGAATAAGTGGAAATATGTTGGTGTTAATGATGTCAGCAGATCATCATATTCACTTACAGATTCTTCATAGGACAATGTCATCATCTCATCATTTTTATTACTGATGTCATTCACCCACCACAAATGTCATCTTGCACCAACCCTGCCTAGTGAGCAGTGAATGGGAACAATGTTGAAATTTCTTCAAACTGTGCATGTATGCATCAAAATTCGACATGGTTAGACTAGACACATGGATTGATGGTATGTGAGGGTTTCAATACTCAAGTATGTATGATTTCCCCATGCAATATTTGAGATCATCCACATTTGCATCAACGTTCATCATGCTACACTTCTCATTGTCATCATTCGTCATTCCCTTCTATAGAATCGTTGTTAGAACTATCTTGAAATTTGTCATGGAACTTCAAATACACCCATCAAAAATTTCTTCCATCAACCATGCACAGTGAGAAATGAATGGGGCTAACGTTGAAATTTTTTCAATCTCTTCCCGTATGCATCGAAATTTGACATGGTTAAATTAGATAGTTGCCTTGAAGGTATGGGAGGATTTTGGTACTTAAGGATGTTTGACGTCCCCTCATAATATTTGAGATCATCCATGTTTGCATCAACGTTCAATATAATGGATGTCTCATAGTGTGCATAGTGAATGGGGTCTGCCTTGAAGGTGAATGAGCATAGTGAAATTTCTTCCATCGACCTCGCATAGTGAGTAGTGAATGGGGCCAACATTGAAATTTATTCAAATTGTGGATGTATGCGTCGAAATTAGACATGGTTAGACTAGACACATGCATTGATGGTATGGGAGTGTTTCAAGACTCAAGGAATATGTCTAATGTCCCGGCCACATAATCTTTGAGATCATCCATGTTTGCAACAAAGTTCATAATGGGGTATCTCATATTTGTCAGATGTCGTTGTTTCCATCTGTAGAATATTTGTTGGAACTCTCTTGAAATGTTATGGAACTTCCAATTCAACCACCAAAAATGTCATGCACGAACACTGCATAGTGAGCAATGAATGGGCCCAACGTTGAAATTTGTTCAATATGTGCTTGTATGCATCGAAATTTGACATGGTTAGAATAGACACATGCCTTGACGGTATGGGAGGGTTTCAAGACTCAAGGATGTTTGATGTCCCAGCCACATAATCTTTGAGATCGTCAATGTTTGAAAAATTGTTCATAATGGGGCGTCTCATATTTGTCAAATGTCGTTGTTTCCATCTATAGAATCTTTGTTGGAACTCTCTTGAAATGTTGTGGAACTTCCAATTCAACCACCACAAATGTCATGCACCGACCCCGCATATTGAGCGCTAGTGAATGGGGCCAATGTTGAACTTTCTTCAATATGGTCCTGTATGCATCGAAATTTGACATGGTTATACTAGACACATGCCTTGATGGTATGGGAGGGTTTCAAGACTCAAGGATGTATGATGTCCCGAACACATAATATTTGATATTGTCCATGTTTGCAACAACATTCATAATGGGAATCTCATTTTCAAATGTCATTTTTTCCATCTGTAGAATATTTGTTGGAACTCTCTTGAAATTTCATGGAACTTCCAATTCAACCACCAAAAATGTCATGCACCGACCCTGCATAGTGAGCAGTGAATGGGGCCAACATTGAAATTTCTTCAATATGTGCCTGTATGCATCACAATTTGACATGGTTAGGCTAGATACATGCCTTGACAGTATTGGAGGGTTTCAAGACTCAAGGATGTATTATTTTATACAAAAACATTTTGAAAAAATTTGAACGTTGGCCCCATTCATAGGTCACAATTGTCGATCATGTACTCTAGCCCTAGTACATTGTCTTTTAATAGGTGTTTCCTTTAAAATTCGACCGATCAAAAAATTAAAAAAAAATGAGAAGATCCATAGTACAATGCATTTTAATAGTTGTACTCTAGCCGAGAATACCCGCAAACCCTTTTTGATGTGTCGTTATTATAGAAAACTTGTCGCAACATCCGTAAAATGCAACATATTTATAGATTTTATAACATCGAAATTCCTACGATCATTGAAGAAATCAAAGTTGACTTGGTCAAAATACTAGGTGACCGTTGGAGGGGGAAATCCTTGTTTCCACAACGTTGCAACTACGACAACTATCTTCACAAACGTGGCAAGAGAAACGACTATGTCACAAATGTGGCAAGAGAGACAACTATGTCACAAACGTAGCAAGAGAGATGATAACGTTGCAAGAGAGACGACAATGTGTAAAGAGAGATGTCAACATGGAAATAACAACCTTATCGGGAAATATGGAAAAAAAAATTAAAAATCCTCTATTTTTTGATAGTATGGCCAATTTTGTCCTTAACGCCGCAAATAGAATGCCAAAATTTTTACAATATGTACTAGTGAAAAAATCCCTTGTTTTGGCATTGATGGAAACACTCTGATGTAATATTTAAATCATATCACTCATACATCCCTTGTGACCATCGCTCCCCCTGGAACCATTCCTAGTAACTTCCCATCCGAGGTTTCTCCCCCTAACTGAACTGTCCTTGGGGCTACTCCCCCTGACTGAAATATTCTTGAAAATAAACCCCCAAACTGAACTATACTCTTTATGGTGTTCCCTCATGTAAATATAAGACATTTAAGATAATCATTCAAAAGCATTCATTTTGGAGTAGAAATTACTCCCAGTCTTCAGAAAAGATAGTCAAAGGATTCCCTTGAAAGCGGTTTTGTAAAGATAGCTTCCACTTGTTCTTTTGTTCCCACATATTCAACTATGATGTTATTCTTTGCAACCTGTTCCTGTAGAAAGTGATACTTGATTGGAATGTTCTTCGTCTTGGAGTGCATCACCAGGATGTTTGAGATACTGATGGCACTTGTATTATCACAATAGATTGGAATGGGCTCATCGTACTCAACCTGTATATATACCAGAGTTTGTTTCATCCATAGAACTTGTGTACAACATAGTACTACTACAATATACTCTGCTCTTTCTATAGATAATGATATTGATGATTGTTTCTTTCATATCGAAGATACCAAACAATCACCCAAGTAGAACATTTCTCCATTGGTGCTTCGTCGGTCATCAATGCAACCTACCCAATCTGCATATGTGTAGGAAATAAGTGATAATAATTTCCTTTTGGATACCATAATCCAAACTCTTCTTCGCCCTTGAGATATCTAAATATCCTCTTTACTGCTAGAACATGTGATTCCTTTGGTGCTGCTTGAAATATTGCCACATGTCCAACTTCCTGCATTACATCTGGTCTGGATGCTGTCACATAAAGTAAGTTGTCAAGCATTGAAATGTACTACCTATGATCTATAGACTTTGAATCATCATCTTTACTTAACTTGCAACTAGTTTTCATAGGAGTACTGATTGGTTTGCAGTCTTTCATTCTGAACCTCTTTTGCATTTCTCTGATATACTTGGTTTGAGAAATGAAAATTCCTTGGTTTCTTTTACATATATGAACACCTAGAAAGAAATATAGTTCTCCAAGTAATGACATTTCAAATTCATTATGCATATCCTTTGCAAATTTTTGGCTCAACCTGTCATCATCACTTCCAAAAATAATATCATCAACATAAACTTCAATTAATAAAATATTATCTTTGGTTACCTCGATGTAGAGGTTGTTGTCTGCATTTCCTTTATTGAACCCTTGTTGCTATAAGTATATGTCTAGTTTATAATATCATTTCTAGAAGCATGTTTGAGACCATATAAGGCCTTCTTTAATCTAAAAACATAATCTTCATTTTATGACAATTGAAATCCTTCTAGTTGCTCAATGTAGAATTCTTCTTCAAGTTCTCCATTTACAAAATTTGATTTCACGTCCATTCGATACTCTTTAATATTATGTGAACATGCATAGGATAGTATCAATATGATTGCTTCCATTATGACAACTGGGGAAAATGTCTCTTCAAAGTCGATACCTTCAAACTGTGTGTATATTTTACAAACCAATCTAGCTTTGTTCTTGGTAATTTGTCCATATTCATTCAATTTATTTTTGAAGACCCATTTTGTGTCGATCATATTCTTGTACCTTGGTCTTGGAACTAATTACCAAGTGTCATTATTCTCTATCTGATCCAATTCTTCAACCATCGCCTTTATCCGAAATTTATACTTGTTGGCTTCTTCAAAACTATTTGGTTCACTCGAAGATAAGAGTGTTAGTATTAGTTGTTCTGGTGAATGAATTATTCTACTAGTCTCAACCCCTGCATCTTTTTTCCCTATAATCTGATCTGACGGATGATTATTCTGTATTTGTTTTCCAGGTGTATTTATAGATACTCGTTGTTCTTTCTTTTATACTTCTATTTTATCTTATTCATCTTCTCCTTCTGCTACTTCTTCATCCTTTGCTTCTTCTTTGTAAACATGTTCCACTGGCTTGTTTTCTTCTTCCTTTAATTTTCATCCACCTATCTCATCAACAAAATGAAATACACCAACAACATGTACCAATACTATCCTCAATATATCATACCTGATAACATATATATCATACCTAAAACCACAATATTATCACTCAAACCATGTACCAACAATGCACATCAATCATGTACACCAACCATGTACATCAACACTATACAAAGATAACCAACAACATGTACCAATCATGTATCAACAATAAACGATACTATTCCTGAACAAGATGTATCAAGATCACCATGTACTTAAAGTATGTATCTCATTCATGTACCCAATAATATACCTCTACCATATACCCATAACATACACCAAGATAACCAATAAGATACCTCTAGCAATGCACCACACTCTCCATAAATCAAATACCATAAATCCTCACATCAACCATGTGCGACAACCTCACTATTATACAAACTTGAAATATAAGTAGAATGATGGAACCACTATCACATTGTCACTGTCAGATATATTGCTGTAAAATTCTACCAATCTATGCCACTGACCTGTAATTCTATTGGGATTCTCTAGGAGGGACTATCATTCTATAATCTTTGGCCATGTGTCCAAAGTTGTTGCACTTGTAGCATTCCACTTAAGTGATCAATGAGTCAAAACTATTGTATATTCTTTTCTATGTTTCACTAGGCCTTCTTGGATAACCATTTTGTGTATGACTTTCAAGATGTTTATGTTCCTGCTATTGCCTTTGCAATTTACAACTTTATGTCCAAAATTATTGCATGCATAACATCAACCAAAAAATATAGTTTGATACCTGGGAATTGAATATCTTTTGAAAGGAATTACTCTTCTGAATCCTTCTTCTTCTTGAGGCCTGTTTTTTTTTTACTGTCATTGATTCTGAAATATGAATCTTCTAGGTGGAGGAGTGTCCCTGTGATCTTCCTTGTAGATCTTTTTGGATATGTTTCTTGATCTATTGTTTTTGAGCTTGATCCCTATTTTGTCTGATTGTATCCAAGTCCGGACTTGTCATGATTAGGCCTTTGACTATTGATAATGTGATACAACCCCCCTTCCCTTTGGGGGATTCTGCAACCTCCCGGTCTTGGATCTTCAAACTCTTGAGCTGAATTATCTCTTTAGGCCTTCAACAGATCCTTAATAATCAATCCACACACACACATGTCCCCTTGATGTTACCTGCAAGCTCAACTACCTGCAAATCTAGTCCCTAGTGCTTGGAAACAACAATGTGTGAGTGTTATCCCTTTGCTAGAATATTTCTCTTGTATGAACACAGGTTGTGACCGTGGGCCAACTTTTCATAAACTCGGGATTTGGAAATATCACGAAATCCACCTTTTGTTATTTCCAAAACATGTTCTCCCAAATTTGTGGATCTTTGTTGTTGGATCATGTTGTCATTGATGCCAATGGTTTGATTGATTGATGTCAAGTGATTGATTGATGTCAAAGGATTGATTGATTGATGATTGATGTAATATAATATGT
>SNQJ01S0069106.1:0-12655 GCA_010110895.2 Picea sitchensis | reverse complement strand
TAACACTTCCTCTTTGCAAGGAAGGTGTTCTCCACCAAGCTGAGCTTCTCTTTTAGAATATTGAACTTCCCTTTTGGAAAGGGTTTCGTTAGAATGTTAGTGACTTGCAAGTAGTTGGAACATAATCATGAACAATATCTCCTTTCCATACTTATTATCTTAGGAGATGGCATTGGTAATATATGTGCTTGGAGTGATCATGAAACACTGGATTTTTCAGAGAGATTGATACAACTTTAATTGTCATGGTACTCAACTGTGGGCTCCAACATCTGATCCAACTTTGCAATCAGATTTCGAAGCCAAATGGTCTCACAACATGTTGATAGCGTTGTGGTATACTCTGCTTCAACAATGGTCTCACAACATGTTGATAGCGTTGTGGTATACTCTGCTTCAACTGAAAAGATACCCGATCCCAAGTTCAAGCCGTAACGAGAATTTCTCTTCCTTGTGCTTGCATCTCCTGCCCAATCTAAATCCACAAATCCATGTAACAATGACTCACCATATTTCACATACCTCATACCTCATGCCATAATGAAATGCACACTTCAGATATTTGAGTACATGTTTGTGAGCTTTCCAGTGAATTTGTCAGGGTTCAACCATGAACTGGCTCAAAATATTCACCAAAAACAAATTTCAGGCTTGGTATTCACAAGATACATAAGGAAACTGATCAATTGACCATACAAAGATGGATCTACCAAATTAGAATCTACATCAACATGAATTTAGATTTGGCACCATAGGAATGCTAAGGGTTTGTAGTCTATCATTTGAACTCTTTTTAGAATCTCCATCATACACTTCTCTTACCCAAGGAAGACTTCGCTTACATGTTTCCACACCTCTAAAGTCTAGACATATGAAAAACAATGCATAATGCTAATGTCCTTTTTGTCATATTTACGTGTCAACTTCTTGCACCATGCAATAAGCTTCCTAGAACTACCTGTAAGAATCAAATTATCTACATACAAGACTGAAACAACAAAATCAGATTTATTATATAAATAATAAATATTCAGATCTATTGCATTATTGGTGGAGTGCAATTTCAGTAAGTACTTATCAATCCTTGAGTACCATGCACGTGGTGCTTGCTTCAACCCATAAAGGGCCTTATTTAACCTACAGACATGTGTATTTCTTCCATGCACCTCAAAGCCTCTCAGTTGATTGATGTACACTTCCTCTTCCTTCAAAACATTCACAAAAGTAATCTTCACATCCATTCAGTATAAAGGCCAAGTAAAAATGGATGCAACAGACATGATAACTCTGATAGAAGTACGCCTTTGTAATTGGAACTAAAGTATCATAGTCAACTCTCTCTTTTTTGAGAGAATCCTTTTGATATGAATATGTCTTTGTACTTCTCTGTGTGTCCATCTATTGCATGCTTAATCTTGTACAACCATATGGAATCTATCATAGATTTTCCCACTGGCCTTGGCACCATCTCCCATACATCATTCCTTAGGATGGAGCTATATTCACTAAAAATTGCATTACATCATACCTACTTTGCATTAACCTCCTCAAAGTTGAAAGGCTTTGCATTATGATAGAGCATCAATGCAACATAAGAAGGATATCTTGTTCTTGTATTAGAACTCTCTTCAGTTCGTTTTAACTCCCAACATTAAGGAAATTTATCACTTGAAGGGATAGTACATACGCTAAATATTTTCACATTGTATATCATGCCATGATAAACTCAGGGGTAGATATTTCCCAATTGCAAAATAGATTGTTGCTACTTTCCCCCTTGATATGGTTGTTTTTATGTTTGTGGATTGATCACAAGGCCAYATTCTCATTGAATCAATCGATGATGGAAGTTCTGTACATGGGCTTTTGATATCTCCCTAGCTTGGTCCATATGACTTAAAGAGTCGAGGCATTTGTTATCCATCTCTGGAGAACACCTTTTAACACCATCTTCTTCCATGTTACTACTAAAATAAGAAAAGGATGCCTCTAGAAGACTTATTTAGCTCAAGACAAGAAGCCACAATATGCATCACACCAAAAGACTCCTCCCTTGTAATTTAACAATGATATCATCTTCAACAACTTTACTACTATTTCCCTCAATGAATTTTTCTTTTGGAAAAGAGATAAGATTTGGCATATACTTTCTCAGGGAGACATTGTTTTCTTGTAGATAGATCAAATTTTCAATCAGTGAAGGTCTTCTTGAGATTGATATCTTGTTCTTGTATTAGAACTCTTTTCAATTCATTTTAACTCCCAACATTAAGGAAATTGAGGATTTGGTTGCTATGTACCAACCATAGTGATTCACACTCTGTTCTATTCACTTGTTATTGAACTGGCACCATAATTGTTGATATGTGGAATTGTGGATTCCATTCCATAGTTACAACATCGATTGGCATTATCACTAAAAGGACGAATTATTTGGTCTATTGATTCATATACTACAACCAATGTCTTCAGTGTATGCGTTGGATGTCATTTCCTAAATCCCCAAGCATTGAATCAATTGGGCACTTAAAATTGTCATTTATTGAATAGCTGGTGAGTTTAACCCCCTCCATTGAATAAGCAGATATGTATGCTCATATGTGTGGAAGAAGAGAATAGTGTTATAGTTTGTTTGACTGTTGAATTCCAACACTAAATCAAATTAAGAGTATGGTTGGATTCTAATAATAGCAATTGTCCCCATTGCCTACATTATTGGTTGGTTCCCATTATACCATTTGCTATCTGCTAATTCACTGGTAGTTATTGAGATGTAAACCTTGATATTTAACCTCAGCCATTCACCTCTGTACAAAACGTGGGGAAGTTCCCTTGGTTCAGAAGGTGGTGAGAAACCTATGGCAACCCCTCTAGGTGTGTAAGTGTGATAAAATGACACTTACAACCATCATGTGTTCTATCAAATAGCTATTTCAGATCTCCTATACTTATGAATCCAGGAAGAAGTGAGAAGTTCTTGTATATTGGTAGAACATATGTAAACATATTAGTTGAAGTAAATGGACATATTGAAGTACTTCGATGGGACATATTGAAGTAAAAGTACTAAACATAAAATCCAAAAGGGTTTGTAGAGAGGTGATAGTATTCCCTTCCTTATAACAACACGCATCAAAAGAAATTCAGAATACTTGTCTAGGTCCAAATAATAAAATTTGATTTGCTCATAGTGAAATTTATATCATCACATAGAACAAAAGGAAGATAATTGGCTAACATCATGAGTAAAAATATCCTAACACTTAATCTTCCACATAATGAACATATTGACACTACCAAAAAATGTACTTAAGTGTCTACAATATCTAACAAACAGAAAAATGACAATTAGAAATTTCCTTCTATCCCTTGATGGAACACTAACCATGAAAAAAATATAAAGTTATAAGAAATTATAAATGATCAAACAATGTGTATCTATTGAACCATGGATATCTGGCAAGCATTTAGGACTAGGATTAGAGAATTCCTCTAAGGAATAACAAAAAACAAATGACTAGTTAGCATACTTCTAAAGCAACCCGCCAGAACAACACCAACTGCCATCTCTCCAAAATGTCCCAAGCATTCCAATGTTCAATTTATACAATTCAATCTTGGGGATAAGGGATCATAACTCCATGACACAAAGATGATTATAAGAACAATGAACATATTCTTGAGAGAGAGAACACCACTTTTTGCAAGAATGAAGATCAACTCAAATAAAGATTTCCTTCCTGCTAAATCTACATGATAGAAAATGAGACAATTGTTCCACTCATGAATATTAAACCCTCCAAATCCAAATGGGGTAGAAAGATAAATCCCAACTAACTCCACATCCCTCCCACTGCCACAAAACTAAACCAAGAACCTCTAAATAGGGAAACAAGATAAATCCCAACTAAGGATATTGTCTTCCATCTTTCACATAACCAAACCAAGAACCATCTCCCATGCATCTTATATACTTTGAAATAAAATGGATTTAGACACCTAAAAGAGATGGGGAGATGAGATAATGTTGCAAAGTTTTAAAGACCTCCAAACTCTGCCTAAAGGATGCACTAATGCTGAAATAAGATCTACCAAGTAACCGAACCCCCTCAAGACACTGCATCACACACTTGGTGACTAAAATACTCCCTTGAGCGGGAACACCAACTAAACTAAACCCCTTCAAGACACTGCACCACCCACTTGGTGACTAAAATACTCCCTTGAGTGGGAACATCAACTAAACTAAGACACCCCTCAACCTTGGGCATGGTGCAAGCATCTCATGGCACTAAGGGAAATATTAGTACAATAGATAAGCTTTCAAAATATACTTAAATTTATAAAATCAATCCCTTTTGGTAAACTAATAGGACACATGATAAACATGATTTTTCTTAAGAATATGGCCAACAACAATAAAGTTTCTTGCAAATGGAAGGCCCTTGTGATGCTAGGTATGAAGCTTGGTGAGAATGCAACTCCAAAGGGAATCCCCAAATATGGTGTAATAACCCCATGTTGGATATTAAACCAACAAAAAGAGATCCAATCAAATTGGGAATCCAAACCCATTAACCAAAATTTAGTTTTATAGTCACTAACTATGGTCCTAGAGGTAGAATGAAATTGTCTATACAAGGGTCCCATCAATAGATTCATTTTCTAATTTGACTAAGAGAAGAAAGTCATGCCCAAAGTGTTTTTTAACCATCTGATAACCATATGTGAGAAGAATTTCATGAATCTAGTTTGTTCTTAGTGAACCACATACTTTTCTACTAAATCTATTCATAATGCCAAAACCATGGCCATAATTTTATAATCAACTATGCCAAAAGAGAGCCCTCACTGTGCATCTAGCAGAAGTGATGCATTTTTAGTAGGTGCTATGTTTCTGGCAGCCCCTTGCTGCGTGTCTGGAAAAAGTATTGTGTTTCTGAAAGGTAGTAAGTTTCTAGAAGCCCTCGATGCGCGTCTGGCAGAAGTGCTGCGATTTTGAAAAGGAAGAAACATAATTCGTTGCAGAGGTTTTCTTCACCAGGTCACATGTCCAACTCATCATTAACAAGTAAKTGGGCCACATTCACACCACCTTTACCCTTCTTTTCTTCATTTTTTTATTTACAGATCAGTAAAAAAACTGTCTCCTAGTTTTTTACCGCGTCTTAATCTTTCAACCATATTTTTCCATTTCCTATTGTACAAACCCACATCCTATGCTTAAACGCCCTCACCTACACTCCCTAACAATAATCCCTACTCTCCACAATTTCCCCAAGAGTTTAGACAACAGTTAACTACTACTTTCCCTCCATCTACCAGACTGTCCCTTATCCACTGTTTCCAGAAATTATACCTTACCCCTTCTGTTTCCCACTGAAAATTAGGATTTTCACATCATGGAAACTGGAAGCAGTGATACTTAGAAAAGGACGTACAATAAGGGTGGGCAAGTGTCCAGGTATGAGCCAACACAAATAAGAGAAATCATGGCCTCACCTTTCATTAAGAAATTATTTGAAGATGTTGTCTGCCTAGGGTTTTGTGAAAGAATTCAAGAGGTGGGCTGCCATGCTAAATTGACCAGCCTCTTTTCCACCAATTTCAAGAAGGATAAGACCACAATTGCAAGGGTAGACTTCACTATTTCCACAGATGTCATTACCACAACTACAAGTATTCCCAATCATGGAGAAATCTGGTTTAAAGGAATGGATTTGGACATTGAAAATTACAAGGTTTTCCTGAAACCACACTATAAAGATACTCCAACTCATATTTTTCCTTTCAGATAGTTTCTATATAGATATTCCCCATTGATGAAGATGATCATGAAATACTTTACCTGTGAAGGGAGATTTTCAAGACTGTACCAGTATCACATAAGGCTGTTGATGCATTTCATTGCCATGCTCATTACTTATTCATAAGCCTAGTCAAAATGATAGAAAAGGTAGAAAGAAAAGGGAAATATCACAAAACAAATTTGTTTAATCATGGTTTGGTAAAGGTCATGGTCATCCAAAACATTTCAGAAATCAACATGCCTTGGGAGGATTTCATCTGGTCAGTTTCTCTTCTGCCTGCTACTAGTCAACCCAACAATCAAAACACTTCATTAGCACCACCAAGGCCACAGGAGGTTGGCTCATATAATAGGATGTCAACTAGAAAGACACATTACACAGACTTACCAGAAAGGGAAAACAATGGTTTTTTCCCCTAAGAGCACCAAGAAGATGTCTACACCCAGAATGCTGACTAGGGCACAAACTAGACAAATTCTTGAGGACAATATGGTGAAACAAGTTCAGGGAGAATTGGAGCAGTCACCTAGGCATGCAGATGACTCCCCATTGCAGCATTTTGAGGAGGAGATGCCTCATGAGAAAGATATGTTTGACCATGCAAACAAATCAAATGAAGAAATTATCAAAGAGAAACAAGCACAAATACAAGAGCTAAAGGATGATATTGCAAAGGAAAATCACATGGTGGCATTACTAAGACAAGAGAACATACTTTTGAATCTGAATGCAATGCATCAAAATACTTCACCAGGTCATCCATCATCCAACAAGGAAAAACACAAAGGTGAAACATTGATGAGTCTACAAGAATATCCGTTTGAGAAGAACAAGGAGTATTGTCTTGGGAGAGGAAACAAATACTTGGAGAAGCTATTGAAGAGGGTCAACAGAGACACCAAGCTGTAGAGAAACATGGTGAGACACTATTTCACCAGGAACCTGATTTGCAAAATTAGGCTCAAAAACATGAAAAGGAGGCTAAGGAAAGCCCTAAAGAAGCCAAAGAGGAGAGATAGCCTTGATGTCTTGGATGATTCATCATTGATTGTGTAAACCCATCACAAAAGGAGTCCCAGAAACAAACTGCAAGGAATTTTGACAATTTTGACAATTTTTTGAAACTTTTGGTATTTTGACAGTTTTGATGTACATAAGCACAGCGTGGCCACGTTGCGCTTTCTCTCAGACGATCTAAATGATGAAAAATTTACATGCCTGGATAGGTATTGAGCTGTAATTCACACATATATACTCTGTTCTTGAGTTGGATGCATAGATAGAGAGAGAGTTTATTGAAAGTACCATTATGATACCATAATTTCTCTAGAACTTGAATTTTGTTGATCCATCTATTAAGAGAGAAGCTTTATAAAGGCATTGGAACTTGATGCTAAATAATAAATTGATCTTACTTTGCAGTGTGGGTATTTTTCGCAAAAGGGTTTTCCCCAAAACATCATTGTGTAATTTTTGGATGTTTATGTGTCATTTGTTTTCTATGATTCTTTGTTTAGATTTTCTATGATTGTTTGTTTTGTAGTCCAAATTAACATCTTTCTTGATGTTCTCTCTTTGTGTATGAGGCATTTAATTGAGGTCCAAATCTAGCCTCTGATTTATGCTTTGGTTTTGTAACTTTTATGAAGTCCAAATTTAGGCATTTCACTATTATTTTACTATAATTTATGTTCCTGGTGTTAAGAATGATAAGATGCAGAGGGTATAGTGGAAATAATGACTTTGTTGATTGGCAATCCATGGATGTTCATGGATCAAATGGTTTTGTGAGTTGATTTGATGAGTAAGTGGTCTCTTTAAATCCTTCTCAAATTTTATTTTGAATTGCTGCAAGCATGTGGTTGTGCTTATCTAGTGTTGGTGTTGCACCCTCTTTCTCTCTCTCTTTATAGGTCCCTTCTCAAATCTATCAAAGGATTTCTAGTGTAGGATCTTCCCTTGATCATCTTGAAGCTTGTAAGGCAATACTTTAATTTGTTAAGGTTTGTAGAGGACATTCCTAGCTATCACCCTAGTATCACTTACACTTCTTCAAGAAGAGAATTAGTTAACCACATATGCCCAATAAAATAAGTAGCCACTGGTCATTATTGCTGGTCTATATTTCTGCATTTTTAGAGTGAAACTTACTGCTATCATTACTTGTCTATTGCTGCATTTTTTACATCTTTAAAGAAAGTTTTATAACAAGCAATAGTAAACTTCAAATCTGGAATGTTTTGGGAATGAATTTCAATTGGTAATCATCTAATAAACCCAAGACAGACCTAAAATGTTCATAAGCTAAATCTGGAGTTGAGCTTAAGTAACTAACATGATTCATAACTCTCATATCATAAGAGGTTGGTTGTAGGTGTCCTTGGATTTGGATTTGGTTGTAGGTGTCCTTGGATAAACTTTGAAAGGAAAAAAACTCACTCCCTAACAATCCCTCTACCCTAACAAAGTCAAGGATTCCTCTAGATACATGAATCCGTTATGACATTTTGTACTTCTTCTCTAACCAATTTTGAGAATTTTTTACTTGATACATCGTTTAATCATTTCAATTAAAAAAAACGTGCTTCCATGCCTTTATATGTTTTTATGGACAACTAACCCCTAAATTTTAAAATCATGGGGTGTTGCAATAATTTCACAATGTAAAATGACCATGACCTTAATAATGTGCTTCGCCACCCATGGGAGTGTGGCCTAGCAACAATCAAAAAGAGGTGATCACGCTTGTCTTAATGTGGGTGTGAATGACGCCTGATGAAAACCCTGGGTGATTTTGACAAAATATATACATCCCTCATAGCACAAAAACTTAGCCAAAGGGACAACTATAAGTTTCTATAAGCAATATTTCCCCTTCTTAAGAAAATAATGCACCTTTTCAATAACAACTTATGAATAAATAAAACATTCCAAGGGTCCTACCCCTCAATAATAAAAACAATCCATTTGATGTCGGGGTCTTCTCCTATGTAAGGAATCAAGATGTCAATGAAACCTATGCTACATTCTTATTTGGACAAAATGCACATGCCAAGGAAACATGGGGAAGAATCTCTCTCCATCATATCCAATTTACCAAAAATCCACCATGGAAAGCAACAGGTGGTTATGGAATTGATGAAAAGTGTGATATGACCTTGAAATGACAATTTTGTGGAAACTGGAAAGTGTGATATCATCTTGAAATGACAATTTTTCATCTGTAATATGGTTTTGAAATGACAATTGATAAAAAGTGTGATATGACCTTGACAATCAGTGGAAAGTATGATATGACTTTGAAATGACAATTTTATGGAAAGTGTGATATAACTTTGAAATAGAAAATGTGATATGACTTTGAAATAACAATTGATGGAAAATGTGATATGACCTTGAAATGACAATTTTGTGGAAACTAGAAAGTGTGATATCATCTTAAAATGACAAATTTTCATCTGTAATATGATTTTGAAATGACAATTGATAAAAAGTGTGATATGACCTTGACAATCTGTGGAAAGTATGATATGACTTTGAAATGACAATTTTATGGAAAGTGTGATATAACTTTGAAATGGAAAATGTGATATGACTTTGAAATAACAATTGATGGAAAGTGTGATATGACCTTGAAATGACAATTTTATGGAAACTGGAAAGTGTGATATCATCTTAAAATGATAAATTTTCATCTGTAGTATGATTTTGAAATGACAATTGATAAAAAGTGTGATATAACTTTGAATTGATTTGGGAAAAGTATGATATGACCTTGATGACAAATTTTCATGTCATTTTATTCTTTGTTGATTTTATCTTTAAAAGTAAAAATAAAAAATGGCAATTGTCCAAGATGGATTAAAAATTTCCATGTAATATTTTTTCCGTCCCTGCTCTAAAGTCAGAGCTCGTCTATGAGGTCAGATCTCGTCTATGAGGTCATATCTCGTTTAATGCTCTAATTTGTTGTACTATGGCTCACTGTGGTCTTCTTACTTTTTATATACAATGGCTGCTATCCATTGCCACTGCAACACAATATTCAATTCCATAACCAACAAATTGTCATTGCACTACATGATTTAATTCTATGCTTTATAAACTTTTCTAATCCTTTCCTGATTTTCCTAGTTTCCCTAGTTGATGAAACCCATAAATTTTTGGCCAATGTCAAGTTTTTCAACACTAGTTTGAACACATCTCAAATTGCGAGTAAAAAGTAGATCAATTGAATACCAATGATGCATCTAATTATCTTCTTCTTCACTTTTTCTTGTTTCGAGAAAAAGTGATGCATTTTTTATTGATGTTGCGTTTCTAGGAAATATGACAACATAGTGCTTTTTTGTTTCAGAAATCGATTCTATGATCTATTTTGGCTCATACCTGGACACTTTCCCACCCTTATGGTACCATTTTGGAGTTTAAAACACAATTCAACTGTAGTGATTCTGAAGTTAGCTCAAAAACATGAAAAAGAGGCTAAGGAAAGCGCTAAAGAAGACAAAGAGGAGAGATAGACTTGATATCTTGGATGATGCATCACTGATTGTGTAAACCCATCACACAAGGAGTCCCAAAAACAAATTGCAAGGAATTTTGACAATTTTGGCAAATTTTTGAAATTTTTGGTATTTTGACAGTTTTGATGTACAGAAGCACAGTGTGGCCATGTTGCGCTTTCTCTCAGATGATATAAATGATTAAAAATTTACATGCTTAGATAGGTATTGAGATGTAATTCACATATATATACTTTGTTGGCAATTTCATATCACAGTGTTGAAGAAAAATCCAAAACACATGATAAAAAATAGGTCTCTGCCACTTTTTCAAGACCTTCACTGCTCTTCTGGGAGTAACTTTGGGAAAACATATTTTTCTCTGTCAAAAGGTGTCCATTTGATTTTCTTGAGGTTTCTAATGAAAACTAGATACCCTCAGGTTTCCATTGAGTCTTTTAGAGATGGATTTGGAGTAGTGGAAGGCTTTCAAAAGTCCTCTCCAAGGTTGGTGTTGCGTTTTTGATTGATGTTGCACTTCTGGGAAATATGACAACATAATGCTTTTTCGTTTCAGAAATCAATTATATGATCTATGTTGGCTCATACCTGGACACTTTCCCACCCTTATGGTACCATTTTGGAGTTTAAAGCACAATTCAACTGTAGTGATTCTGAAGTTAGCTCAAAAACATGAAAAAGAGGCTAAGGAAAGCGCTAAAGAAGCCAAAGAGGAGAGATAGACTTGATCTCTTGGATGATGCATCACTGATTGTGTAAAACCATCACACAAGGAGTCCCAGAAAAAAATTGCAAGGAATTTTGACAATTTTGGCAAATTCTTGGTATTTTGATAGTTTTGATGTACAAAAGCGCAGTGTGGCCACGCTGCGCTTTCTCTCAGACGATCTAAATGATGAAAAAGTTACATTATTGGATAGGTATTGAGATGTAATTCACATATATATACTCTTTTGGCAATTTCAGATCAAAGTGTTGAAGAAAAATCCAAAACACATGATAAAAAACAGGTCTCTGCCACTTTTTCAAGACCTTCGCTGCTCTTCTGGGCGTAACTTTGGGAAAACATATTTTTCTCTGTCAAAAGGTGTCCATTTTATTTTATTGAGGTGTCTAATAACAACTAGATACCCTCAGGTTTCCATTGATCCTTTCAGAGCTGGATTTGGAGTAGTGGAAGTCTTTCAAAAGTCCTCTCCAAGGTTGGTGCTGCATTTTTTATTGATGTTGCGTTTCTGGGAAATATGACAACATAGTGATTTTTTTTTTAGACATCGATTCTATGATCTGTGTTGGATCATACCTAGACACTTTCCCACCCTTATTGTACCATTTTGGAGTTTAAAACACAATTCAACTGTAGTGATTCCGAAGTTAGCTCATAAACATGAAAAAGAGGCTAAGGAAAGCGTTAAAGAAGTCAACGAGGAGAGATAGAATTGATCTCTTGGATGATGCATCACTTATTGTGTAAACCCATCACACAAGGAGTCCCAGAAACAACTTGCAAGGAATTTTGACAATTTTGGCAAATTTTTGAAATTTTTGGTATTTTGACAGTTTTGATGTACATAAGCGCAGCGTGGCCACACTGTGCTTTCTCTCAGATGATTTAAATGATGAAAAGGTTACATGATTGGATAGGTATTGAGATGCAATTCAAATATATATACTCTTTTGGCAATTTCAGATCACAGTGTTGAAGAAAAATCTAAAACACATGATAAAAAATAAGTCTCTGCCACTTTTTCAAGACCTTTGCTGCTCTTCTGGGAGTAACTTTGGGAAAACATATTTTTCTCTGTCAAAAGGTGTCCATTTGATTTTCTTGAGGTGTCTAATGAAAACTAAATACCCTTAGGTTTCCATTGAGCCTTTCAGAGATGGATTTGGAGTAGTGGAAGGCTTTCAAAAGTCTTCTCCAAGGTTGGCGCGGCGTTTTTGATTGATGTTGCGCTTCTGGGAAATATGACAACATAGCGTTTTTTTGTTTCAGACATCGTTTCTCTTATCTGTGTTGGCTCATACCTAGACACTTTCACATCCTTATTGTACCCTTTTCATTTTTTTTTTAACTTCAAAAATGTAAAAACAAAACAATATATTTATGTATGCATGTATGTATTCATTGTTGGAAGATTGGTTGTTGTCATTGATGTCAACCCTAGTCGTGGGTTTTGGACCGCAAGACTGATGAAGGTATTTGGACATGAAGGAAAATGCACATGAAGATACAACACCCATGGATAGATATTATACATCATGTTCTTTTCGGTGGTATGTGGCACGTCACGTGGATCCTCATGGTTGAGGAGAAAT
>SNQJ01S0069105.1:0-29660 GCA_010110895.2 Picea sitchensis | reverse complement strand
ACCTAGATTAATTTGTAGAATACATGAAACAAAATATTATACCTTCTCTCCTATGCTCTAATGGCCTGAAGGAAATTCATACCAGCAAAGAAACAAATTTTCAAAAATACCATTAAACCATGACCTAGACCATGACCTAGACCTAGACCTAGACCATGACCTAGGTATGTCAAGACTTATACCTAGACCAAGACCATGAACTACACCTACACCTAGACTTATATCTTTCCTTGTGACGGCTCACACACACACACCCTTTATACCCTTCTCTCCCCTACATATACCCCTCACTCCCACCACTCCATATCCCCATATCTCACTCTTATTTTCTCTCTACCCTTCTCTCCCACTCCCTCTCTATCTCCCCCATCTTCCACTCTCTCCCTCTCTCTCTACCCCTTCTCTCTCTATCTCCATTTCACTCTTGATCCCTATTATTCTCTCATTGTCTCTCTCCCTCCCTCCCCTTCTCTCCATCCTCCCTATCTCTCTCCTCTCCCTCTCTATTTTCCTCCCCCCCACTATATCTCCTCTCTCTCTCTCTCTGCCTCTCCTATTGTTATAGAAAGATTTTCCTCACCCTATGCAATCTTGCACAGAGGGCCTTTTTCCATTTCACTATGCAGACTTTTCATCCCTTTTTGAAAATCCTAGAGCTAAAAATACATTTTTTCCACATATACACACCTTGCCTACTATACAACATGCATATACGCAGATTGCACCACTACAACCCGTGTACATCAGGATTTGTGCCAAAAAATGAAAAATGGTGTTGGGTTTCCATGTCACAATAGGTGATCAATGATCCTTGTCCTTCCATATACTAGAAACATTTCGACTCGACCCTTAATTTCCATTTGAAGGCTATAAATGGGCCAATTCCGAGCTATGGAAAAGGAGGAGAAAGAATTCAACTTTGAGACCAAAGTTACTCTGGAGAAATTATTTACTTCATATTGAGTCTGCATCCCTTTGTCCTTTAAGTCTAAACATAGTGTTCAGCCCCCAAGATCTTCCCTTATTGATTGAGAACTTTATTGTCTCTCTTCTATGAGCTTGCCTTTGGTGGGGGATTGAAGTGGTGGAGACCCAGTTGGAAGAAACTTAGTTTCTTGGTTTCGAACAGTGCCGACATAGAAGTCTGTAACTTTTTCACTTTTGTTGATCATATATTAATAGAAATACTCTTTTCCCGTCCAATTGATATATTGAAAATATTTAAATTATTGTTCCATGGTCGTATTTGTTATGTATATTAATGGATTATGCTATTGAATGTGATAACATCATATATTATCACCATATGATTGCTTTGCTTGGTTGTTCAGGACTAGTTGCAGGTATATTGCTTTGGGTCAAGTGCTCAACGGTGGACTTCATCGAATGTCTGGACGAGGTAGGCCTTTTATCTTTTCTTGCTAGAATATTTGTTTATACAACATACTTGAGAATAGAATTGATTTATGCAGCCATTTATGTCTGTTGTGGTTTACCCTAGCCATAGAGAGATTTTCCTCATAACAGAATTGGTGACCATATTGGGGATTGAATCTTCTTTCTTAGGGTTTGGAGTGTTTTTCTCCCTAGATTTCTCTCGTTCCTATTTCATTTATTTTCGTATCATTGCTTGACAACCTATGTTCAATCTTGGTCTGAGTCTTTCAGCCTTCGCCTTTTCCTAGATTTGTTTTTGAAACATATACGTCGGTTTTTGCTTGATAGTCGCATATATATGCGTTATGTCCTACAAGCTGCATACATACACGCTCTTTCCTTGAACAGTCGCGTACATCAACCTCTTTTGCTTGTTGGCTGGGTTTGGTGGTTACTGGGTAGATTTTGATGATTGTTGAGTCTTCTTACATCTCTGTAGTGATTGTTAAGTGTCTGTGGGATGACAGGAAACCTGTCTTTGGTTGAATTTTTGGGCGGAGTCTTTCTCATCACCTTTTCATTTTGGTTATCCTTGTACATTGGGCTGGGTGTTTTTCTCCTTGGTATCCTACTTGAGTTGTCTCTTTATATACACAGTAGAGTCTTTATATATCAAGTTGTTATTCAATCCATTCTTTTTCATTTTTTCTTATATTGAAAATACAAAAATATTAGGCATTTTGCATTGCTTGGAATTTTGATATTTTGAGTCTTCATCATTTAGCTTAGTTCATGTAAAGAAAGATTGCATTTTTACTTCAAAATTGCGGAGTTGAAATTGAAAATTGCATTGTTTTAAGAAGCATATCATTCATTGAAAATTGAAGTTAGGACTTTGCATTGTATTCATATTTACTTTACTTGCTGAGTCATAACATCATGATTTTCACTACCATACATTTTTGAGTAAGCACAACCATTAAAATTAACGCTATAATTTAAAATTGATTAGTCATGATTTTATTTTCTAGGGTGCACAAACTAGATTAGGATTTAGTGCCTTGGAATACAATTTTGTGAGTAAGCTTATTCAAGGCTATTAAATAAACATATGTTTCATACTAAGGAAGTGGATAAATCCATTGTATAATCGGTAATATCAGGAGGCTCCACTTACACTAGAGTTAATCACAAGGTTGTGTGAGGTTGGTTGAAGGGGTATCCCCCTGACACCTTCGTAGCATCAGAGATATTTATGGGGATCTATTCATATCTGGGGTTCTTGCTAGTTTTCTTACCTCCGTGAGAGGTGGTACTTTCAAGGTTTTGGGCTTTTCTACCCTACCCATATGGTGGACCTGACTTATGAATGCTCGCTTGTGCATCAGTTATACATTGGTTTCTTATTTGCTTGACTTAGGTGCCACATAGGTTACTTCCAGGGATTATTTTGCAGGTAACCTGGGTCAGATAAGGGTCGGACAACACACAAGCTTTATGGAGGATTACCTCTCCCAAGGGATCTGATCGACTAGTTGTTAAGCCCATGAGGGCCCTTATAATTGATTCTGTTACCTCAGATATTTAGCAAGGAGTCTTAGGCCCCTCTTGGGTGAGACATACCTTCTTTAGGGAGGGAGGCCCTTTTCAACCACTTTACCTCGTTTGTGTGCACATTGGTCGTTTGATTATTTTTGGTGTGCTCTTTTATTACTAGTTTTCCTTAGGATTTTATACTAAGTTTTTGTTATCATGGATAGTGGAGTTCCTTTGACTCCCTCATTTACCGCTACCCCCCCCCCTCGTGATGTTCACTCATTTGATGGGGACAAATCTGTCCGCTTTTCATAATGGTATGAAGAATTATGACGCTCAATCCATGCCTTGGGTCTCTAATGATTTTCCTATTGATATGTCAAATGTGCCTTCACCCTTTCCATCCTCTCCCTGGCCCACTTATGTGAATCCTAGCATTGGACCCAAGGGCACCATGGCCCCACTGCCTACATCTTCATTTGATATGAGTCATTTCCCTCAAACAACTCTCACTATGGGAGGTTGGAACCTCCCCTCTTACAGATCTAGTGCTAGCTATTCTCTTTCAGGAGACAATACGCAAATGGGTGCTTATTCTACTTATTACACCCCATTTGTGTATCCTTCGTCCACCATGCCGATTCCCTCAAACACTTTTCCCATGGCGGGTCCACATATATCCTCGGGTCTTTCATATAGGAAGAATCAATTTTATGATTCAGGCTACCCTCTTCATGGAACCCCTTCACATGGGGGAAACATATATCCTCACTCGAATAACTCTTATCATACTTCCGTCTCTTCATAGACTTCAGTGATGATGCCCGTTCAAACCTCTTTGGATCGGTTAGGAGGAGGATACTACCTTTTCGAACAGGGAGAGGGGGTAAACTAAGACCCTTCCTGGCTTGAAATGTTTCAAATCCAATCTTTCCCTAGCCCTTGGTATCAAATTCCACAACCCACCGCTAGTCCAGTCACTGCTAGTCATACTGGAGCTCCATCACCAACCTCTGCTAGTCATGTTGAATATGGGTTGATGACCTTTGCAAGTCATGTTGAAGACTTGCACCCAACCGCTACTAGTCATGTCGGGGGAATCACTTTAGTCGTCATGAATCATATCGATGTCACATCTCCAACCTATGTACATCATGTGGGAGATGACTCTCTAGCCTTTTCCAGTCATGCTGAGAGCATGTCACCAGCCGTTTTGAATGATGTTGGGGGCACTGAGAAGCCTAGATATCTTAGACGTAAGTGTAAATTCCTTTGCAGGACTTGTGAAGGATATTACCTTACTCGTTTGTGTCCAACTACTACTGGGATACCAGAAGCGTGGTTATCACCTGAGGGCCCTTTGGGTTCTGAGGCATCTGTGGTTTCCCCACACCCTATTTCTCCTTTGATTGACACAGTAGTCATGCCACTACAATCCTCTCCTGACTATACTCCCATTGTTGAGGGTGATGTGTCCCCTATCCCTGTTATCATGCGTCCTCTTCAGCCAATGGTTGAAGAAGTGGTCATACGAGTGCAATCTTCGATCAATCTAACTCTCCTTTTCGAGGGTGATGCATCCATCAACCATGTCATTATCATTTATGATCTTGCACCTTCTTAACAAGAGAGATTTTTACTCTCCCTAAGTTCTCTCCCTCCAAGTCTTGAAGAGGTCCCCTTTGATTGGTATGGTCTTATGGGGTATCCAATTCCTCCACCTATGTCCTTTCCAGTAAGGGACATTATCTAATATATCACGGAGACGATATCATCCACTAGTGATTTATCCTCCTCGACTTGGAGAGCTTTGGGTTTTCCCAAGATTGTATCGGTTATTTGTAAGAAACTGACATTCGACATAAGTCCATCACGGGAACCTTAGCCTCCCTCATGACTTGCCACCTAGAAATTCCCAAACGAGTCTGATTTAAGATCTTTCCTAACAAGTCTAAAAAGAGAAAATATTTTTGAGTGAATTTGTCCCTTTAACACTAGTTAAATTGGACTGGAAAGGTCGTGAGTCTTAGTTAATCTCTTTTCTGACTTGTTTTCAAAAAGAAAAAATATTTTCGAGTGAACTTGTCTCTTTCAAACTCCTAAATTGGACTTGAAAGGATGTCTATTTGGTACAATTTTATCCCTTTTTCACACCAAGTAGACTAATATCATGAAAAAGGACATTTTTTGGCATTAAGTTGTGATTCCATATCATACCCTTTCTTGTAGTATTGAGCCAATAGCTGGTTCTCACTTTGTGATATAAATCGTTTTCCTCAGCATTTTTTCATCCTCAACCAAGCAGAGCCTCAATTATATCCTTCACAATTTGACACCCTATACCTAGTAGGGAGCATTCCCCTGAGTGACCATATCCTGCATGCATCTCCTTGCATTGAGCATAGGTATGTTCTACTGCTGGAAATAGTTTTGCTTACTTGGGACACTCGTTTCCTCCTCTGTTCATAGCATTCATTTGACTATTAAAAAACAAAAAAAGACGGGTGAGAAGGAAATATTATATTATATTGGTAGCAGTCTTGTCACCTTTGAATAGAGAAAAAAGTTGTTGAGTCCATTTGTCATCATAATTTTGGGTTTAGCATGGCCTTAGGAAGATGATCTCGTTACAGAGATTTTTTTCGCCACCGACTGGTTACTCTTCTAGACCCTATGGAGAATTTCATTGATGCCTCCTACATCTCATGGTTTCATCATTGATTCTATGTTGTTGGAGTCTTCCATATGTCTCATGCTCTTGTTCAAAGGAAGTATATCAACCTGTGTTGACCATTCCTCAGAACTATTGACTTTGCATGTCGGCCATACCCTTAGTTTTCCTTAGAATCACATGATGTTGTAGTCCTATCACGCACCCTAGTCCTACTTTCATCATTGGTAGGTAACCTTGAACCCAACAATCGACATTTCATCATTGTTCATTAACTGGGTGGTTTCCCTTGTGTTCAACGGTAAGACATCTATTCACACATTGGTATTCGTTCAGTTTCTTGGATGCCATTAGCCTTATTGATGGTTTCCTCGCCTTTGTCAGCAATTTTCCTCATTGGTTGTTATTCAGAGGGTATTTTGCATTTATCGCTTGCACTTGGCACACAAAAAAGATGCACAAGGTTGTTGGTTTATGAACATGTTCTCCGTCTGATTTCCTCCAAATCATGAAGCCCCTGCTTTGTACATCATGTTGAATGATGAGAGATTCCTTAATGCTCTCCTTTCAACGGTTTTCCTTCCATCGACTTCAGTTCATCTATTCTGGAAACGAGACCTAGAGTCCTATGACTACCTTGAGGCTTTCATTCATTAGTGGCAGGTTCACTTTCCATCGACGGTTGGGAATACATCAATGTCTCATGATCGATGGATTCTTCAAGTGTTCGAACCTGACTCCTTTATTCACACTTGTAAGAATGTACTCGGTGCCTTGATACCTACTTTCATTATTGGTAGGTTGTCTCTCATTTGTTAACGATATACCTCAATGACCGGTAATCAAATGATGTATCATTGTGTCCGACCTCAACCGCTTTATTCACATTATGTAGACGTCAACCTTTGGCAGATTGTGTAGAAGACTTGAAGACATCATTATGTGGCCGCAGATTTCTTGAGTTGTTTCTTCCTTTTCATTGGATGAGTACCTATATGACTTCAGTGATCATGGGAGATCGGATTGTACTCCATGGTATACATATATCTTTAGATTGATTTTGAGACTATTTCTACTGGTCCTTGTTCGTGACTATGACAACCTATAGCTTTGTAACTACATTTGTATTTTCCTATTCATGGCCACAAACAGTTGTTTGGTATATTTTCACATGGATATGCAATGTAATTCAAATTGGTATCCATGTATGAAAATTCAGTGTAGAATGTAATGAGCAACTAGTTCTTCTAGTTGGCTCCCCATCACTCCACTTATGGGTTTTTATAATGTAAATCGGCCATCGAAGATAC
This sequence comes from Picea sitchensis, assembly GCA_010110895.2. Lineage (NCBI taxonomy): Eukaryota > Viridiplantae > Streptophyta > Pinopsida > Pinales > Pinaceae > Picea > Picea sitchensis. Next base: position 22,766 of record SNQJ01S0069105.1, on the reverse strand, counting down.
TCCTTTGACCTCACACATTAGGGGGCATATGTTACAATAAGATTTTCCTCACCCTATGAAATCTTGCACAGAGGGCCTTTTTCCATTTCCCTATGCAGACTTTTCATCCTTTTTTGAAAATCCTAGAGCTAAAAATACATTTTTTCCACATATACACACCTTGCCTACAATAAAACATATGTATATGCATCTTGCATCACTACATACTGCATACTTCAGGATTTGTGCCCAAAAATGAAAAATGGTGTTAATTTTCCATGTCATGGCAAGAGATCAATGATCCTTGGCCTTCCTTATACTGGAAACTTTTCGACTCGTCTCTTCAGTTCCATTTGAAGGCTATAAATGGGAGAATTTCAAGCTATGGAAAAGGAGGAGAAATGATTCAAATTTGAGAGCAAAGTTACTCTGGAGAAATTGTTTAATTCATATTAAGGTTGCATCCCTTTGTCCTTTAAGTCTGAACACAGTGTTCAACCCCCAATCTCTTCCCTTATTGATTGATAACTTCATTGTCTCTCTTCTATGAGCTTGACTTTGGTGTAGGATTGAAGTGGTGGAGGCCCAGCTAGAAGGAACTTAGTTTCTCAGTTTTGAACCGTTTCGACATGGAAGTCTGTAACTTTTTCACTTTTGTTGATCATATATTAACAGAAATACTATTTTCCCGTCCAATTGATATCTTGCAAATATTTGAATTATTGTTCCATGGGTGTATTTGTTATGTATATTAATGGATTATTCTATTGAATGTGCTAACATCATATATTTTCACGATATGATTTCTTTGCTTGGTTGTTGAGGACTAGTTGCAGGTATATTTCTTTGGGTCAAGTGCTCAATGGTGGACTTCATCGAACATCTGGACAAGGTATGCCTTTTTATATTATCTTGCTAGCATATTTTTTTATATAGAATACTTGGTAATATAGTTGATTTCTACAGTCATTCCCGTCTGTTGTGGTTTACCCTATTCATAGATACATTTTCCTCGTAACACCTACATATCCCCCTCAATTTCTATCCCCCTCCCTCTCTCCTCCACTCTCCCCCCTTTATCTCTTTACCTCTCTCTACCTTCCTTCCCTCTCTCCCCCCATTCCTCTCACTCTCTCTCTCTCTTTACACCCCTCTATGTCTCCCTCCCTCTTCTTCTCAATCTCTCTTTGTACCCCCCTCTCTGTCTCCCTCTCACACTCTCTCTCTACGCCCCCTATATTTCTCCCTCTATCTCACTCTCACATTCTCACATGCTAGCAATTTTAGCACATGTCAAGTCAATACATGGCCTTGACCTAGACATGCAAAGACTTAGACCTAGACATGGAAATGAATGTAAATACCTAGACCTATAACATGACCTAGACCTCGACCTAGACCATGGCCATGACTTAGACCTAGACCTAGACCATGACCTAGATTAATTTGTATATTACATGAAACCAAAGATTATATCTATTCTTATATGCTATGTTGGCCTGAAGGAAATTCATAACAACAAAGAAAAAAAATCTCAAATCTACCATTAATCCATGACCTATACCATGACCTAGACCTAGACATGGCAAGACCTAGACCTAGACCTATACAATGACCTAGACCTATACCTATACCTATACCTATACCTAAACCATGACCTAGACCTAGACTTAGACCTAGACCTTGCATTTCCATGCCTCACACTCTCTCTCTCCCTTTATTCCCTTCTCTCCCTTTCACTCTCTCTCCCCTACATATACCCCTCTCTCCCACCACTCCCTATCCCCCTATATCATGAGTCACTCTTGTTCACTCTCTCCCACTCCCTCTTTATTTCCCCCCTCATCAAGAATCTCCCTCTCTCTCTACCCCTTTTCTCTGTATCTCCATATCACTCTCAAACTCTCTTCTATGCTTGTTGGCTCTCTACCTCCCTCCCATTCTCTCTCTCTCTCTCTCTCTCTCTCCCCGTGTTGAAACATTTTTTGGGATTTTAGTTTTCCCTTCCCTTGTTCTATTTTCCCACTTCTTTACACCCTTTATTTCCCCCTTTATATACTTTTCCTTTTTTCCCATTTCCTTTTATCCCTTATTTTTCCCTTTCTTAGTTACTATACTTATCCATTTTCAATTTTGTGGACCTTCATATCTGTGGAATGTCCCACTTACATTTCTATTCATTCACTTGTGCATAAGTTTGCCTCAACACTTAGTTTTTTTCTTCAATTCACTAGTACGTGGGTTCAAAACTTTTCCTTTCATTTTTGAAGACTTCACATTACACTTCAACTTCCACATTCTACATTTTGACCAACACTTAAATTTATTTTCTTTGTAGATCCTGGGTTCCATTAGGTTTCATTCTATTGACATTCGCGATTTCAACTGACCAACTTCTATAATTAGTTTATTTGGATATCTCATCCAACCACAGTTTCACGGGTTGGCGGGTTCACGAAAATTTCATAATGAACTACTGTCATCTCCGCCCCCGCCATTGCTTTTCTTTTTCCAATGTGCAATAAGTGTTATTTATATGATAACAATTGTTTTGCAAACATCAAAAAGGTCATTATTAATGGCAAAAATATCGAGAAATATTCATTAAATTTTCCTTTAATCCTCATTTTTGAAAGGATTAAATTATCATTATCTCTCAAAAAGGCTCATTTGTAACTATTATTCATCTGAAGAAATAGTTCTATCAACTTAATGATAGTATCAACTCAAAAAAAGTTCTATGGTGATACTTTGAATATTTTTGGCCATGAAGATCAGAATTTCCAGTGGTTGAGAGTATATTGATATTAATCCTTCCCTCTTGGTGCTTAGAGAAACAAGAATGTGATTTGGACATCTGGGATTTCTCTTGTTGGTTGTGTTCTAGAGATTTTTGACTATAATTTTTTTTTTGCATGGTGTGTTGACAAATATGTACCGAATCAAAGGGCTATACAATTCTAGGTACATTCTCCAATTTCTTTGTCACCTCAAGTCTTCCGTAAAATGTTAAAGCTACCAGAGCCCACTCTCACCTTCAAAGGTAAATATTGTAGGGACTTTCTGAAGAAACATAATAATGGGCTCAACCTCTTGCCAGAGTACTTGGTGAATCCAATGTCTATACCGGTAGACATAACCAGAATTTAGGTTGACTCTTTGAAAAACCCTTATCGACAAATCACATGGTTATTCTCCAGAATATTCTCTTTGGAAGATACGAAATTGGAAGAAGATATTGAAAATATATTTCCTGGAATAGAACAACAAGGGAATGTTGTTCAACAAAACTCTACATTGGAAATTGTTCAGAATGAAAGTTTCAGTGACGAAAATTCCTTTACTATTCAGAGATTTGTTTTTGACAAATTATCTAAAAAGTTAATATTGGAAAAAAATGATCAGAGGAATAAGAAAGGAAAATCTCGTTCCAAGGTTGACCTTAAGTATATGCAACCACCTCAAATTTCCAAAATTCACAAGGAAACTGGGGATACACTTGATGATTCTATTGATGGTTTGGAAGTTGAGAATGCCAGGATGAAGGAAAAGATCAAAGAATTGGAAACTGACTTGATGTCTCTTCCTATTTTGGCTATCCATTTAACAATGATAGAGCCAACCACATTAGGTACCAAATGCAAAGGTTCATCATTTTTTCTTATGGTTGTTAGAAATTATATCGAGAAGAATATTAAAAAGAGAATGTCACTCGTAATGGAGGCATGGGAAGTCTCTAAAAATATTGTTTCTTTTGGTTCGAGAGCACATGTGTTCCATCAATATCTTCAAGCTAAACTTAAAAATGAAGAAGGGTTTTATAGAGATGATGTCTTACCGTTTGGAACAAAAATTTTCAAATATGACAAAGGTAGAGAGGAGATAATAAGATTTTCCTACGCCTAGTCAAATTAAACAATTGAATGCTTGCTAGATAAAAGAAATTAAAAATTTAAGAGATATTGTTCAAACTTGCAGTGAATTCATAACAAAGAGAGAATAATTATTCAAAAGGCTTATATAAATAGACTTAGCAGGTAGAACTAGTGAAGGTCAAGATCCCAAATTAATATTTAATTCATTTTTTATGACAAAGCAATAGTTTGATGAACATGTGGAAATAGCGAAGGGATTATCGACCGAAAAATTCAATAGTGTAATTGAGTATGGAGAAGAATAAATTGATGATTGGCTCATTGATTACTCTATAAAAAATCAAGACATTGAAGAATCAATGCATGGTATTTCTCATGATCTAAGAGATTTAGAAGGAGAATTCTTTAATATTAAAATTATACATAAGATAATTGTTGTGCCCATGAAAGACTATATTGAAGAATGGTTTAAAAGAGAAATTGATAAGTTAACTAAAGAAGGCCAAGAAACGACAGTTGGGATGGTTTTAGAAATCGTCGGTGAGGATAATAAAATGACAAAAACAAGAAAATGAAAGTGAGAGATACCATCATAGTAAGTCCATGTTGGTCACATTCCTGCTTTCTTTATCATTTTTCATCCAGTTATTCCATTTCTTTTAATAGAAAGGTTTAACTGAAATCTGATAACTTTCTCTCTATCTTCTTTCCAGATCTTACTACTCTGTGTCTGCCCACATTCTTCCTTCTACAATTTATTTCCTATTTATGTGTACTTTTATGGTCCATGGGATCCCTAATCCTAGTCCTCTAGACAAACACCTTTTTTTAAATTTCAAAGAACTGTAACAAACTTTATTGTATTTGAGAAATCCCAAGAGAACTAAGTCAAAATTAGTTTTGACTGTGCTTTATAACTTTGAGTTCTGAGTATAAAATATTTGAAATTGGTCTATCATATTCTTCTTTTGAGCTATACATATGTTTACTATATCAAATTTCTCTTATGCGTTTGGACCATCTTCTTTTATTTTTATGTGAGATCAAAAATCTTTATTTTCACTATCATGGAAGTGAGGAAAATGTGTTTATTTTATGCAATCTGTGATGTGTGAGGTTCCTGGTCATTTCTTAAGAATTCTCTTTAAAACAAATATTTTATCTTTCTTCAATTTTATCTTTTGTTGATCATAAAGAGTGGGTCGTCTCAAGGTCCCATATTATTTCTAAATATTAAATTATCAAAGAATACCATAAGCGAAAGAGGAGTACCACCTATATAAAAATGTAGGAGGATTCATATCCTTGTGAGGTTTTCGTTTCGGTCCTGATGGATTGAAGCATCAACATTTTTGGTGACCATAGTGGGGAACAAATGAAAGATTTGAATCTGGTTTAACATCCTTGAAATATAGGGCTTTGCCTTAGGCCAACCAACCCTAGTTAGAAATTGGATTAAATAATCAATGAAGTGTTGTGCATTAGCTATATAATATTTCAATAATAAAAGTTGGAACTGAAGAAGAATTGGAAAGGTCTTGGAAAACACTAGTTCAAGAAGAAGAAATAGAAATTCTTCAAAGACAGAGGAGAGACGAAATACAAGACCAAAAAAATGAGAGACAAGCTCAAAGTGCACAATAACAAGGTCGGAATTGAAACTAGACGAATACAAGGGAACAATCACTACAAGTAAAAGAAAGCAACTTCATAACTTAGAAAGTAAAGAACATATATCTAAGGAAAATAAGAAACTTCTAGATATGGCTGAAAGGAAAGAAAGGCATGAGGAACCACATGAAAAAGTATGTGAAGAACCACATGAAGAAATATGGGAGGAAAGAAGACATGAAGAAAGGATAAATGAAGGAATGGGAAGATTTAGAAACTCCAAAAGAAAAATAGATTCTCCTCTTGACCTTTTTGGTGAACAATATGAGCTCCCAATCCTCCCTAAAGATACCCTGAAAGAATTTTCTGGAGATTGAACAATTGACGCTAAAAGACATGTCAATTTTTTCCTCAATGTTTGTGACTTTCACCTTGTGTATTATGATGATGTAATGGTAAGGTTGTTTCTCCAAACCTTATCAAGCCAATCCTATGAATGGTATACAACATTTCCCACCAAATCAATCGGTTCATTCGTTGACCTTGAAAACATGTTCCTGACTATGTTTTCTCCTTGAGTCACATACCATACCCTCCTTACTAATTTCACTCAGATTTGTTTAAGAAATAATGAGAGAATAAGAGATTTCAATCTCATATTTAATAAAACTATGAACAAGATCCCTAAAGTTAAAAGGCCAAATGATCTAGTGATACTTGGTTGTTATAAAAATTCCATGCCACCAAAGGTAAAGTTTTCTATTAGAACATCCCAAATGGATACCCTAGAGGAAGTAATGACTAAATCCATAGAAAAGGAGGAAATCATGATTGAAATGGGCGTTGACCCTGATATTATCCTTGGAAAGATATAAAGGAAAATGGGTAGTCTGAATATTGATGATCAAGGAGCCTCTAGTTCAAGAAGAAACGAAGATAAAAAGTCACGATCAAGTCAAAATAAATCCACTGGTGGAGGATTTTAAAAGGGAACCATACCATATGTAAAGATAGACTTTGTTGTAGCCCAAGAAACTAAGCAAAGGATTGAGATTGCACAAATGAATATAATAATCAGGAAAATGAAAAATGAAATAACAAGATTGAGAAGGAATAATGATTATGTACCCAAACCGAGCATGTCGGTCCAAGAACAAAGAAATAACCCTCCTTAAGATAAGAGAGCAAGGTTTGAAAAAGTTGATAATAAACAAGGACAAAGGGTCCCCAGACAACTAGTTCTCAATGCAACAGTTCTATATGAACCATATAATGAACAAATCGATGAACAAGAAAATGATTATTTATTAGAGGAAATTTTTGAGCATGTACAGACAGACGGATGCAAGATGTCCATGTATATATTTGAATAAGGTGACAATGATCCTGACTCACAAGAGAATGTTTCCCAAACATGGGCATTTGTAAATAAGTCCAAAATAAAATATGATTTTGAAAAAGACAAAGGGAAAGTCAAAGAAAAGGAGAATGAGAAAGAGAAAAATAAAAATGTAATGAGTAACACTGAAGGTAAAAAAAACACCAAATATCAAGACCCCCCCAGATGAAATATAATGTTGTTGAAGATTTGAGTAAGTTGAGGATTACTCTGCCTTTCACAGAAGTGGTTAGTATTCCCCCAAAAATGGAAAATATTTTGAAGTTGTTAGATGAGCTAGCAGGGAGAATTGAAGAAATTGCCACAAACCCAAAATGAAGTCAAAACACATTAGAAATCAAGTTGAGAGGCAAAGTCCCACCCTTCTATATTTCAATTGAGAACCATGATTTTGTAATCCATAACTATCTATTTGGTATTGGAATGATAAATAATATCATTCCATTGGTAGTAATGGAGGAAATGGGTATGAGATGCACCAAATATTATGAAGCACGCGAAAGCATTTATGTGATTGATTCCAGGCAAGTGTTAGCTTATGGAGAAATTAAAGATTTTTATTCGTGGATTGTTGTTTCTCCTCATATTATTACATTTTTCAATATTGTGGTTGTCGATCTTCCTCATGCATATGGAGTTTTCCTCGGAAGATACTGGTCGTCTATGATCATAGGATATATAATGAGTGATGGAAGTTGCATGATGTTGGCGGATAAATATGGATCAATGATCAGGGTTCCTCGTGAAACTAGGAGACCGTTCTCTTTGAAAAATAAGGATAACGAACTAATCGAAGATTATATAGACGTTGGTATCATAAATTATTCTATCCTGGACATGGAACAAATTGAGGACATAGAAAGTCAAGATAATCATTTTTTGGGCTACTGGAGGATGCCTTTTGATGGAGCTTGTTCAATCTCGGGAAGCGGAGTTGGAATTGTCCTTAAAATACCAGAAACAATCATGCACCCACATGCTATCAGACTTGAATTTCCATGCACAAACAATGAGGTGGAATATGAGGCTTTGTTTCAAGGAATAATCCTTGCACAAGAAATGAAAATAGAACATTTGATTGTGATTGGAAACTCTGAGATGGTAATAAATCAAGTTACTCAAAAATATAAGATTAAGAAAGAAAGACTTAAATTATATTTCAAAAGAGTAAGTGAATTAATGGAATCCTTTTGTTCATTTAATATTTATCTCATTCCAAGGGACAAAAATAAAAAAGTAGATTCATTAGCGTTGGCGGATTCGGTGTCAAACCCAAATGATGTCCAGAGTGAAACAACCTTTCAACTAAAAAGAGTATTTAGACCCTTTGTACCTGAGAATCAAGAGTATTTCAAGTATTTGAGAATGATGAAGATCTATAAAAATTCTTAATAATTGATAATAAATATGAAGATAATGATATCATTGTTGTCCCAAAGAATTGTGTTCAATCCGAATCTCTTTTCGCAAGATATAATCATGCTAAACATATTCTGGAAGAAGTATCAATCTTAAAGGTTCAAGAAACGAGAAAAGTCAATATTGGGACTGACAGTTCCCCAAAGTATATTAACTTGGGAATTGATTTCATAGTTGATGAATTTGATCAATATGTTGCGTTCTTTAGGGAATATCTGGATGTTTTTTCATGGATTTATGATGATTTAAAGGCATATGATAAAATAATATTTCATCATATCATCCCGTTAAGAGAGGGAGCAAATCCTGTCAAGTAGAATATAAGGATGATGCAATCTAAGTTGAAACCACTGGTAAAGGTTGAGTTGGAAAATTATAATAAAGATGGAATAGTGTATCCCATCAGACATTCTAACTGGCTTTCAAATCTTGTGATTATGAGAAAGAAGACCGGGGAAATCCATATGTGTTTGTATTTCAAGGGTCTTAATAAATAAAGTGTGAAGGATAATTATCATTTTCCCAACATGGAATTTCTCCTCCAACAAGTCACCTGATCATATTGCATGCCCATTTTAGATGGGTTTTCTGGGTATAAGCAAGTCTTGGTTGCAGAGGAAGATAGAGAAAATCCAACCTTCATAACTCCCTTGGAGACATATGCATATGCTCGAATTCCCTTTGGTTTAAAGAATGTTGGAACTACGTTTCAAAGGGATATGGATCATGCCTTTGAGTTTTTATAGGAAAATTCATGGTGGACGACCAAGACAATTTAACCATTCATTCAAAGACAAGAAATGAACACATTCATCATCTGAAGAAATTCTTTGAAAGATGTATATTATATGGAGTTTATTTGAATACAAATAAATGCATATTCGTTGTGACTAAAGGTAAATTGTTGGGTCACATTGTGTGCAAAGAAGGAATCTATATTAAACCAGAGATGGTTAAGGATATAAATGAACTTAACCCCCTATCATCCAAGAAAGGATTCTAGTCATTTTTTGGAAAAATAAACTTTGTACGGAGGTTTGTCCCTAATTATGAAAGTATTTTGAAGAGGATCAACTCATTGTTAAAAAAGGACCAACGTTTCAAATGGACATCATATACATAGGAACTTTTAGTAACATCAAAAAGGAAATCACCACAACTCCATTCCTCATTAGTCCTCACTTCCAAAGATACTTCATCATTTATTCATTTGAAGCAAAAATTGTTGTGGCAACTATTCTTACTCAAAGAAATTCCAAGGGTGAATAACTGCCCATCAGTTTCTTGAAAAAGGCCCTTCATGATTATGAACTACGATATTCATAATTGGAGAAACAAGCCTTGCCTCTTGTAAAGGAAGTAGCACATTTTCAGACCTATATATAGAATTCTCATGTTATTTCATATGTTCCATCATCTCCTATTAAGATTCTTTTAAACCAACAATTGAGAGAAGGGAAATGGGAAAATTGGTTGGCGAAGATTCAAGAATATGACATTGAAATTAAGACTTTAAAGGTAGTCAAAGGGAAAGAGTTGTGAAAGCTCATTGCGAACGATGATGCTTTGGATGGAGTAATTTCGATTCCAGTTGGAGAACCTATTTCTTTCTCTGAATGGTATAAAGATATTGTATTTTACTTAAGGTCCAGACAATTCCCAATCACCATGACCCCAAAGGAATGAAGAGCATTGAAAATGAAATGAAATCAATATGTATTGATTGTCGATGTCTTATTCAAAAGGAATTATGATGACATGTTGTTGAGGTGTGTTGATGAAAAAAGAGCTCAAGAATTAATGCAATAATTTCATAGAGGTATATGTGGTGGAAATTTTGCGCCCACTGCTACAACACATAAAATAATAAGAGATGGATTTTATTGTCCATCTATTTTCAAGGAATCATATACTACAGTGAAAACATGCATCTCTTGTCAATAATTGTCAGGGAAGATGAAAAGATGTGTAATTCCATAACAACTTATATCTTTAGAACAACCATTTTCCCAATGGGGACTGGACGTTATCGGACCAATAAATCCAAAATCAAGTAAAGGGCATATATACATATTCACTGCTATAGATTATTTCACGAAGTGGAAAGAAGCAGTGGAACTAAAAAAGGATGATTCTAAAGAATTTATTAAGCTTCACAAAGATAATATAATGTCAAGATTTGGTGTTCCAGAAAAGTTCATTTCTGACAATGGTTCGATTTTTATCAGGTCAAAATTTATATAATTTTGTGGAGAATATGGCATCGTCATGTGGAAATCATAAAATTATTATCCACAAGGTAATGGTCTTATTGAATCTACTAATAAGACACTCATTCATATTTTAAAGAAAACTATTGATCAGAATCAAAATAATTGGCATTTTAAATTGACGGACACTCTATGGGCGAGAAAAATGACTCTGAAAGTCAGTACTTGAATGTCTCTATATATGTTGGTTTACGGGAAGGAAGAAAAAATTCCAATCAACCTCGAATTAAATGCCTTGAACTATGAAGTTAATAGAGAGGATGCATAATATAGTGATCTTATGCAAAAGATATTGAATCAACTATTAAAATTGGAAGAAGAACGAAGTAAATATTTGTATAGAACATCTCAAAGGCAATGGAGTTTCAAAATATATTTTGATCAAAGTGCAACAATGAAGAATTTTCAGAAAGGGGAACTGGTGTTACTCTAGAACAAAGCTAAGGAGAAACCATCAATGCACACAAATTTTAAAGCAATTTGGATTGGGTCGTACATCATTGAAAATATCATGGGTTTCAATTTGTACATGCCCAAAGACATGAAAGAGAAAATGTTAACGTTTCATGTTAATGGGAAACATTTGAAATGATTTTTCGCCTGAAACTTTCTCTTCTCCTTGTACATAGTTTTGATTTATTTTTTACATCCTTACTATTTGACTCCATATCCCAAAGGATAGAAACATCTGGTCATGAAGATTTTGGATTCTTGACAACCCCCAGAGGGTTATCATCCCACAATTGGAGCTAGCTATTGAAACCCTTTCGTGCTTTTATTTTTCCCTTCCCTTGTTCTATTTTCCCACTTATTTACACCCTTTCTTTCCCCCTTTCTATATTTTCCTTTCTTTTTCCCTTTCTTGGTTACTATACTTATCCATTTTCAAGTTCGCGGACCTTTAGATTCATAGACTATCCCACTTACATTTCCATTCATTCACTTGTGCATAAGTCTACCTCAACACTTAGTTTTTTTCTTCAATTCACGGGTATGCGGGTTCAAACCTTTTCCTTCCATTTCCACAACCTTCACATTACACTTCAACTTCTGTGTTCTACATTTTGACCATCACTTAACTTTTATTTTCTTCATGGATCTTAGGTTCCCTTAGGTTTCATTCTATTAACATTCGCAAGTCTGACCGACCACCTTCTATACTTACTTTATTTGGATAGCTCATCCAACCACGGGTTCGTGGGTTCACAAAAAAAACATATTGAACTCCTCTCATCTCTAGCCCCACTATTACTTTTATTTTCCCAATGTGCAATAAGTGTTATTTAAATGATAAAAAAAAATTGTAGACTTTGAAAAGGTCGTTATTAATGATGAAAAGATCGAGAAATATTCATTAAATTTTCATTTATTCCTCATTTGTGATAAATTATCATTATATCTCAAAAAGTCTCATTTGTAATTATCATTCAGCCGAAGAAACAGTTCTATCAACTTAATGGAAACATCAGCTCGACAACAATTTTTTGGTGATACTTTGAATATTTTTGGTCGTGAAGATCAGAATTTCCAATGGTTGAGAGAATATTGGTATTATTCCTCCCCTCATGGTGCTTAGAGAAATGGGAACATGATTTGAACATCTAGGATTTCTCTTGTTGGTTGTGTTCCATAGGTTTTTGACTGTAAAGAAATTGTTGAACGGTGTGTTGAAAAATATGTACCAAATCAAAGGGTTATACAATTACAGGGAAAGTCCCCAATTTCTTTTTCTCCTCAAGTCTTCCGTAAAATGTTAAAGCTGCCAGAGCCTACTCTCACCTTCAAAGGTGAATATTGCATAGACTTTTTGAAGAAAAATAATAATGGGCTCAACATGTTTCCATAGTACTTAGAGAATCTGACATCTATACCAGTATACATAACCAGAATTCAGGTTGACTCTTTGAAAAACCCTTATCGAGAAATATCATGGCTATTCACCATAATAATAGGGCATGAGAATACTGCTTCCATGTCTTGGATGATTTTATATATTTTTTATTTTACAATCCAAGAGAAAGCTATTTTTTACTGGGATAAACTCATTTCCATCTAAATTTATTCCCAATTATCGCATTTAGAAAAGGATAAGAAATTCTTTATGGATTCATATTTGAAATTTGCTATCACGCACTGTTACCAATTCCCAAATTCAACTATCAGCAAGAGGTTAAAATGTGAGGTGGACCCTGTAACCTTTTAGTATCAGGCGTTATGGAGGCATAAAACCCCTTTATTTTTCTATGAAGTCTATAATCATTTTGTTTCATTCTTCAAGAAACTTTTATTCGGCAAAAGAACTTCTAGGATATCTATTCAAAGCTACCAAATTTCTCGAGAAAAAAGGAACGATTGAAAAAATGGAGAATCATAATATTATAAGAATATTTTGTTAAAAGGAGAATCCCTCCTTTCTTCCATATTATGTGCCTAATAAATTATTCATCACAGAGGTAACAAGGAAATAAAATTTCTCGTTGCACTTTTTCCATGAAAAGGGAAAAAAATAATTTATTCCTCTTCCCTGGAATATTGGATAATTTGTATTGAGGAATATGGATAAAATTGATGAATTTGTAGGTAATTTTAACAATGTCAGTTTGAAACATGTTGAGAGGATCAAAAGTTTTGACCCAAAAAATATATTTGTTGAGCATATGCAATCAGTGGGGTTTAATAATTATTTCATTCAAACTGTTTTGAGCGAAGAAGAAGAAGTCAGCAGCCAGAACACTCCTGCACATGATATTGTTGATATGGAAACACTACTCAGCAACAACGACCTTTATAAACAAAAAAGAAAAAAACCCGGGGAAAAGAGTTCTCAGTCTCCAATTGTCACTTCGAAGAATACTAAATCCTGAAGCAGTGCTCAAGCGGCTCACTCAGTTAAGAATTTTGTCAACAATAGCTCTAATGGAGGAAGATATAAGAACCCTCCCACTGGGAAAATTGAAATTTCCCTCAAATTTCCTATAAGAATGAAAAAAAAAACTCCATTGCAAGAGGAAGAGAACAATCTCTTAGAAAATGACATTTAAGGATTCTCTTTGGAAGATATGGAATTGCAAGAAGATATTGAAAATATATTTTCTGGAATAGAACAACTGAAGCATGTTGTTCAAGAAAAGTTTGCATTGGAAATTGTTCAGAATGCAAGTTTCAATGCGGAAGAATCCTTTACTATTCAGAGTGTTGTTTTTGACAAAGTTTCTAAAAATTTAATATTGGAAAGAAATGATCAGAGGAATAAGAAAGGAAAATCTTGTTCCCAGGTTGACCTTAAGTATATGCGACCATCTCAAATTTCCAAAATCCACAAGGAAACCATGGATGCACTTGATGATTATATTGATGGTTTGGAAGTTGACAATGCCATGCTAAAGGAAAAGATCAAATAATTGGAAACTGCATTGATGCCTCTTCCTATTTTGGCTAGCCCTTTAACAATGATAAATCCAACCACATTATGTACCAAATTCAAAGGTTTATCAAGTTTTCTTATGACTATTTGAAATTATGTTGAGAATAATATTAAAAAGAGAATGTCACTCGTAATGGAGGCTTGGGAAATCTCTAAAAATATTGTTTATTTTAGTTTGAGAGCACATGCCCTCCATGAATATCTTCAAGGTGATATTAAAAATGAAGAAGTGTTTGATACAGATGTTGTCTTACCATTTGGAATAAAAGTTGCGAATATGATAGAAGCATAGAGGAGAGAAGAATATTTTCCTGTTGTTAAAGATGTATTTTCCACCTAATCATTAGGTCATTATCACCTAAATATCACCTAATATCTAGGTCATTATCCCCTACAAACCCATCATGTTAACCCTTAAAACCTACCACTTTTCCCCCGAGTTTCAAGACAATTTCCCACCTGGTCGTCGTTTTTCTTCACTAAGGGTGCGACCGAAAGGCTTGGTCGCTCCTTTTGTCCTACCAGGGAGCGATCGATTGCTCTGTCTATGTGTTTAGGGAACGACCAAGTCTAGAATCTCCTATTTTTTGGATTTGGTTTCGATGGATAAGGCCTCCCACTAATTTCTCATGGTTTAGCCTCAAGAAGGATTCCATCATGAGCTTGATAATATTGTCCTAATAAATATACGACCTTATCCATAAATCCCTCTAAGAACCAGGCCATTTCCCATGGGAGAGGAGGAGGAAAGAGCTAGCAAGGTTACTCTGGTGATTTGGTTGCAAGACTTGGGAAAGGAGCTTGGAAGGAGACCATTGCATAAACTTCTCATTTGTAAGTTGTAATATTGATTCTTTTATTAATAGAATATATACTTGATGTTTCCCTCTATCTAATTGTTCATATGAGTTTATGTATTCATTGGTGGAGAATTAGTATAATTATGTGTTATGATATACTATTAAATCTGTTGTTAATCCATGCATGATTACTTTCCTTGGTTGTTTTCATGTATGAATCATATCTAGGGACATATTTATTTTATGTCTTTATTCCTCTCTTAGGAATTGGTAGAACCTAAGGGAGCTCAACTCTTGCAGGGTGAAAAATCCCTACAACAAATTAGCAACCATACTGGGGAAGTTTTTCTCCATGTATAAATCAGCTTAGATTGTTGAATTTTTCAAGCTTCTTTCTAAATATTTATTCTATTTTAAGTGCTCTAGTTCCATTCCAATAATTGTTCCACTCTTTCCTATGTCTAGTTGAAGAAAACCCATATCCCAGGTCTGTCAAATCTCATCTAGATCCACCCTTTTTTCAGTTCTAAGGTTCGGTCACCCTTTCCCTATGTACACAGAGTGACCAACCTCCTTTGGTCATGTAGTTTTCTCTATAAGGAAGTGACCAACCCTCTTCGGTCTCCCTTTTTTGTCTATAAGGAAACAACCAACTATCCTCTTAGGTTAACCAAGAGAGACCATGCCTTTTGGTCACCCTTTATCCCTTCACAGCGAGTGATCAGTCGCTCTGTCTCCCTTTTGAGGGAGCAACCATTATCTTGAGACCCATTTTTGAAGATCCATCCTTCAAAAAACCCACTCATATTTGTTTATTGTGGTCCTCTTCAACACTCCATATCCACCTAGTATCTGCCTTAGATTTCTTGCTGTGAATTTTACAATTGTTTTTTGTGAAATGTTTTTCTTTTTTCTTGAGAAGTTTTCCTCTCTTTTTGTATGCGACTCATATGTCATATTATTGAAATTATTGTTGCATTGGTTTGGACAAATTTTTCTTTGATTGTTTTCCCACTCTTGCTTTGATTTCTTTGAGTGTTGATTGTTTTTCAGTCATTTGGAACTCTTTTCAGTTTTGAAGCCTTGAGTTTTGTCTGTTTCAATTTGGAATTTTTTCTTTCTTCCTTCGTATTTAATTTTTGGTGCATTACACATTGTAGATTAAAAGAAAAGAAATAGAAGGAATACTTTTCAAATTGCATTTAATTGAAAAGAAAAAGAGAAAGCATAAAATTATGTTGGAGTGTTTTCAAAAGTAGCTTAGGAAATTTGTTTGCTTTCAGATTGAAAAAACTTCATTTCAACGTTTCGCATTGTTATCCTTTTCATTGAAAATAAAATTAATATTGCATGTTGTTGAGTTCTTAGTTTTCATTATAATGCATAAATAACTCCCCTCCTTGATTTATCTAGATTTCATCGAAAAGGAATTATTGCATTGCATCATTCTATGCACCTTTTTGGATTAGAGTCCTTTAAACATTATTAGTTTCACTACTGCACCCTTGAGTAAACCAACAACCATAAAATCAAGCGCTTAATAAAAATGATCTAGAAAAAATTATTTTTAGGGTCTTATCGCACTTTGAGTAAACCAACAACCATAAAATCAAGCTCTTAACAAAACAGAAAACCATTTTGTGGTTTGTACATCAACAGTAGATCAGGATAGAGCTTTGGAATAGTATCTGAGGTGAACTATCCAAAGCACCAAAAATCAAATTAGAATATTGCAATAGAGAGAGAAAATCCAATATTTGTATAAACATAGTGACTCTCTCACTGTGTGGGATAAAAAATCCAGGTCGTGTAGGAGAGAATCTAATATTACCTCCGGAGGCTTAAACATATGTATTGGAATGTTATTATATTGGGGGTTGTTCTTGAGAATCAAATTTTTTCATTTGGTCTTGGAACTTCGTGAATCTTGAATCCATTCGAGGTCCTTTGGAGATTTTTTCGATCCTCTTGTTCTCAGTTCTCTTGAAGAATTTTGGACTTGATATATTACCCATCATTTTGATCCCATTGACTATACCCAACCAAAGGTTGAGTGTGAGTTGGTAACATTAGTAGACATAATCCTTAGGGTCTATACACAAGGTGATAGTGAAGGGGAGTCTTCATTGTAACTGGGTCAAACGTTCGTAAAACTCACTCGGGCTCCTTGGAGGGTCACCCGCGGCTCTTTCCATAAGGGGACTTGCACCAGGGCGTATGTCCATTAAAAAGGTATTCAATGTAACTAGTACACCCTCTCATCTCAACCCCTTCTCACATGTTCTCACAATGTTGGATTTCATCACCAAGTAGTACATTCATTGTGAGAAGTTATTGGTTTGTTTGGTTTTCTTCCTAGATTTTCTAGCGCAAGTTGTTTGTTTTCTTAGTGTACCTTAGGTTTGAGTCTATATCTATGTCATGTGTTCCTAGGAATACCAACGAAGGAATCCCTTTTCCATGGATATCAATTGTTTCTCATTCTGCGGGACACACTGGTCCACCTTACATCACAACTTTGACTCTTCCTGGTCTCACGATTGGATTACTGGTTTGGTTGTTTTCCACTCTAGTGAACATCAATGCTCCTATTGCTTCATATGTAAACACTACACCCTAGGATCTTCAACCTCATGTTGATGATCTGCCATCTTTTCCTGTAGGTTCTTCTTCCCATTCTTCCTCTTCGCCTAGTGAAATCTCTATAGCTAGTAACCAAGTGGACAGTAAGAACAAGAAACAAAAGATTAGGAAGAAGAAAAATGTGAAAGAGGTAAATATTCCAACCACTTTCAGACATGTTGAAAGTGATCAACCAGCCTCTGGGCATCATGTTGTAAGGGCTGATGATGAATTCAAGTCTAAAAAGAAGAACCACAAGCCCAAATTCCCTTGCAGGCTTTGCAAGGGTGATCACCTTATGAAGGATTTCTTTGGTATTCCCAAGGTCATAGAAGTGTGGTCTCATGTTTCTTCTCAATCCGCATAATCAGCCACTACAGGTCTTATTGGTGATAACCGATTGACTAGTAATCAGGTTGGAAATATGAAGGGTAAAGTCAAATTTCCTTTCTTGTTATGTAAGGAAATGCATCGCACCTACCTTTGTCCCTGCATGGATGAAGCCTCATATCTGTTGAAAAAGATTGACGATTTTTAGAAAAAAATTCCAATAGGTTACCATAAAATATCTCCCAGCCCACCATTAGTTGATGAACATATCAATCTCGTTCCATCCTCGATTAGTCCAGATGATCAAGTGGTTAATTTGGTTTCATCCTGAGTTGACCTAGTTGATAAAGTGGTTGATCCAACCCCACCATCGGTCAATCCCACTCCCTCTTTATAGATTGAACCCAAATTGATCAATATAAGTACCTCCTCGGTCAATTTGGTCCATCAAGTGGTCAATTTGATATCCCCATCGGTCGATCCCACTCCTCCTTTGAAGAGTGAGGATGTAGCTCAGGTCTTTCTTGTTACTACGAATTCCTCTAGACTAGGGGGCATTCCACCCATTCCAATGACACCCCCTTCAAGCAATGCGATTACCATTTATTGGAATGCCCTAAAGGAACCTCGTATTCCTTCTTATGTGCCTTTCCAAATCGATGTCAAAGTTTGTGGTAGGAATATTCCTAACACTATAATAGATGAAGTAACTTATGTTAGAATCCTATCCTTGGATTCTTGGCAAGCTCTTGGTTGACCTCAAATTACGTCAATGACTCAGAATCTATTGGATTTTAACAGAAGAATTAGTCAACCTCTAGGGATACTTCCTCAGTTTCCTGTTACTTTGGGGGGTGGGATGGTATATATTGATGTGATCAATGTCCACGACCTATTGAAATTTAATTTTCTCCTTGGGCGAGAATATGTTTATTCCATGAAATATTTTGTGTCCACACTCTTTCGAGTGATGTGTTTCCCTCATAATGGACATATAGTGACCATAGACCAGATTTCATTCATTGGTCCTCACATGATGGTCAACCGTTAGTATTCCCTGAATGGTTATTATATGTCAGCATCATCCACCCTGTCGCAAGTTAATTATGTGGCCACCTGTCCCATGCATTCAACTCCAAATGAGAAGAAATATATCCCTTCTTCTGAATTAGATATTTTAGTTGACATGGTGATCTATTCGATCAAGATTTTAGACCCTAATATCCCTACCCCTATCATTCCCCTTGATGTGTATTCCTTCCAGAGCGTTGTTCTTCTGTCTAGCGAAGATCTCTTGGAAGCCATGATCGAGGTTTGCCCTTTGACATGTATTCCTTCGAGAGTCTTAACCTCTTGGAATCCATGATCAAGATTATAGTAATGAGAAGGGTTCAATTTCCTGTGTCAAGCTCGTTAAAAAATGAAATAGAGGTCTGGGGATAAAACCTGACAAAGAGCATAGTTTATTTTTTATTTAAATCTCTTTAAAAAATGAAACCAATTTCCAATCATATTTCTTTTCCTGTGTCAATATCATTAAAAAAATGAAACAAACCCTTATGAGCATAGTTCTTTTCCTGTGTCAAGATCGTTAAAAATGAAACAATTTCCTCTCTCATTGAGTCGAGTCTTTCATAAGAACTCATAACTAAAACTTCATATCATCTGCCTATGAAAATTGATCCTCTTTCTTCCTCTGGTGAACATTCTCCTATTAGTAGCCAATAGTCTAATTTGGCATAGATATTGGCGATGGGAGAAGAGTTGGCAGATGAAATGAAGCTTGGGGGGCATGTCTCCATCCTTTGATTATCATGATGGATTTAATCCGCTAGCTTCTCAAGTTGGGGGAAATGTACCAACCACCTACCTTTGGACTTTCCATTGGGAAGTGTCGAGCACAGTTATTTTTCTAGTTTCAAGATTCTAAAAAAATGAAACCTACCCAAGCATAGTTTTACTTTGTTTCAAGCTTGTGTAAAAATGAAATCAATTTCGAGCTTAGTCTTTGTTCTTTATCGTGCTCGTAAATACATGAGAATAAGTAACCAATATCAGTCTTTGTTCTTTCTCATTCTCGTTAATAAATGAGAATAGGTTATTGAGTCTAGTTTTATTTCCTTTTTCAGACTCGTAAAATCTATACGAAAAAGGAACTCTTTGGAGTCTCCTTTAAGCTCTTTTCAGACTCTCTAAACATGAAAATATTGTCGAGTGAGCTTGTTTCCTTTCAAACTCGTTAAAAGGTTAGAAAGGGAATATTTTGAGTGATAGTTTTACCCCTTTTTAGCCGCGTTAGAATAATTACGAAAAAGGAATACTCTATTCAAGCATGATTAGAAGAGTTCTCCTAGGTATCCTTTTATACTTTTTCATACCCTGGGGACTAACTTTATAAAAAAAATCATTATGGAGTCTTCTTTACAACCTTTTCAGAATCTCTAAACATGAAAATACCATATATTTTACCTTATTTGGACTCATAAAACCAAATATTGAAGGACCCACATGAGACCGAACCCCTCCTTCTTCAGGTTCGTTAAAAATATGTCGAGGGACTCATCGCCAAATGAGCTATCTCAATAATATGTTATCCTCCTTGAGCTCATAAAACTAGAAATAGGTACTCGCAAATCATGGTGGGGAATTTTTAGAGGGTTTTTCCATCTTGTTATCTTCATTATCTGGCAGTAATCACTACTTTGAGTCTCCCTTGAACAATGCACCTATTTTGTCATCATATATAACAGTTGAGTCACCCATTCTCTCTCATTGACAACCATTTCCATTGTGTGTCACATTCCCCTAATAGGGCCATGACCAGTTTTATGGTATTCACCTGAGTTAATGTTACTGATTCAAGTTATTTATCGTGCATACTTGTTCAAGGGAAGTTTACTTGCGACGACTATCTACATCCCCTTTTTTTATCTTTATCCCGACCATCCCTGTGTTAGTTTTTCTCCATCATTAATATTTTCACACCATCTATCTTTACATGTTTCATGTCGATTGATGGGGGATACATCAAGGACCTCCTTCGACAAATTTCACCTTGTTGACTCTTGCTCATTATCCAGTATTCAAACATAGAAACCCATCAGTACCATGAGACTTACAGACATCAATGGAAGGTCTCCTTGCATTTTGACAGTGGGTTTACATCATTGGATCTTGTCGAATGAATCTACGAGTGTTTGAAGTCAACTCCTTTATTCACACTTTGTATATTGTACTATGTATCTTGGTTTCCATCATCATCATCAGTGGATTCCCTCACATATTTTAACTATATACATTAATGATCAGTAATCAGATGGTTTATACCATGCTCAAATTCAACTCATTTATTCTCATGTTGTAGATTCATACCATTTGGATCAAAGATGAAGACCTTGGGAAATATCACACTCATGTTAGATGTTATTATTTCCCAAGCTATGTTGGATAATATTCATGAGCACTTCACCGATTGCTCAGTTATTGATTCACCTCATTGATTTGTATGATGTGACATAGATCCACATTTTTACTTGTTCGTGGCTATGATTTCACTTGTGTATTGCATGGATCTACAATGTATACCTTCATGGCCATGATCGTGTCATGATTAGTTCTTAATAGATCCATGGTGTATTGTATTGTGGCCATCACTTGTTTCATGTATGGATCTGTAATGTATATATGGCGTCTATTCTCTTGTATTTCTTACTGAGCATGGGTATTCCTGCATTGGGGATCTTTTTCTACAGGATTGGCGATGCTCTTCTCCAAGATTTTTTTCCCAAATATATATGACTTGATTTATAAAGTGTTTCTACCATCTGACACCTCTTATGACATCACACTTTAGGGGGTATATTTTATAGATTTATTTTCCACCAAATCATTAGGTCATTATCACCTAAAGATCACCTAATATCTAGGTCATTATCCCCTAGAAACCCCTCATTTTAACCCTTAAAACCTACCACTTTTTCCCTAAGTTTATAGCCAATTTCCTACTTGGTCTTCCTTTTCCTCCAGTAAGGGTGCGCCCAAAAGATTTGGTCACTCCTATTGGCCTGCCAAAGATTGATTGGTCACTTTGTCTATCTGTCTATGGAGTGACCAAGTTTAGAATCTCCTATTTTTGGATTTGGTTTCAATGGATAATATGTCCCACTGCTTTCTTAGGGTTTATCCTCGATAAGGCTTCCATTATGAGTTCGAGAATATTATCCTAATATCTATATTACCTTATCCATAAATCCATATAAGAACCAATCCATTTCCCGTGGGAGAGGAGGAGGAAAGAGCTAGCAAGGTTACTCTGGTGATTTGGTTGCAAGACTTGGGTAAGGAGGTTGGAAGGAGACCATTGCATCAACTTATCATTTGTAAGTTGTAATATTGATTCTTTGATTAATATGAGATGCATTGGATGTTTCCCTTTATCTATTTGTTCATATGAGTTTATGTATTCATTGGTATAGAATTAGTATAATTATGTGTTATGATATACTATTATATATGTTGTCAATCCATGCATGATTTATTTTCTTTCTTGTTTTCATGTATGAATCATATCTAGGAACATCTTTAGTTTATGTCTCTATTCCCATCTTAGGCACTGGTAGAACCTAATGGAGCTCAACTCTTGTGGGGTGAAAAATCCCTACAACATTTGTGCCCAGTCGAATTAACCAATTGAATTCTTACTAGACAGAAAAAATAAAAAATTTAAGAGTATTGTTCAAACTTGCAGTGAATTCATAACAAAGAGAGAATAATTATTCAAAATGATTACATAAATAGACTTAGCAAGTAGTACTGGTGAATTTCAAGATCCAAAATTAATATTTAATTCAATGTTTATGACAAAGCAACAATTTGATTAACACGTGAAAAATCTTAAGGGATTATCGATCGAAAAATTCAATAGTGTAATTTGTTGGATCATGTTGTCATTGATGCCAATGGTTTGATTGATTGATGTCAATTGATTGATTGATTTCAAAGGATTGATTGATTGATGATTTATGTAATATAATATGT
>SNQJ01S0069104.1:9083-48198 GCA_010110895.2 Picea sitchensis | reverse complement strand
ACACTCAATAAACTGAGTCAATAGCACCTGTCTACATGAATAGTAACACATCATATCATCTGTCAATCACATCATAATCATATACAAAAGGTATAACATCAAAAGGGTCCAGATCACTTGCGAGCAAGTGTCCTCAAATAATAAGTAGTCTCAGTGCGCCAGAGCAGGATGTTACAAAATTTGAATCTTCTTGGTGGAGGAGTGTCCCTGTAATCTTTCTTGTATATCTTCCTATCCTCTTTGATTGTTTTTGCATAGCTCTTTGGATTTGTTTCTTTCTCTATTGTTTTGAAGCTTGATCTCTTTTATGTCTAATTGTATCCAAGTTGGACTTGTCAAGATGATATTTTTGACTACTGAGAATGCCATCTAGAAATTTTGAGCTATTCTGCATATTTTTCTTTTGAATACCATTTCTTAGTGTGACAACCTCTGCTTCCAAGTTTCCAATGATCTTGTCATTTTCTTCTAGTTGTTCTTTGAGTTCTTCTTCAATTCTTTTATCTTCTTCTATTTGAACCCTCAATTTTGTGATCATTTGTCCTAGTTCTCGAGTGCCCTTTTTCTTCTCTAGTTCTTTTTGTAGTTTCTTGTTTTTCTTCTTTTCTCTTCTGTAACTTCTATGGCACACATTAATTCTTCTCGATAGTCAACTTCTACCTCTTCAATTTCTTCTTCAACTTCTTCACATTCTTCTTTGGCTTCTTCATATTCTTCTTTGGAGTCTTCTTTGTCAGAGTCTTTTACTACCATGAATAGAACTCTTCCTGTCTCACTGTCACTAACTTCATCTTCATCTGATGATGAGATGTCTTCTTTGGTGTAAAAGCTTTTCTTGAAAATTTTCTTTGTAGTTCTTTTTACTTTATATGTGCGTTATCCTTTTGAGTAACATTCATCATTAATATTTTTCTTATGAGGAAATTTGTTAGCAAAATGACTAATACCATCACAATTAAAACAATTAAAGGAACCTTACCTCTATACCTAAGTTAGTTCCTTGTTAGGAGTCTTTTATTGAAGTTGGCCACTTCTTCATCATCTTCGAGTGTCACTATTGTTGCTATATTCTTCTTGTTCCTTTCTTTTGATTTGATCTTTTGGATGACTTGAATGTTGCTTCTTTTTACATCTCTATTTTTCTGCTCAATTCTCATTTCATATCTTTGTGAATATTCTATGCGGTTAAGTCCATGTATTGAGTCCATATCGATCTTTCTTCTAGTGATGATATCTTAGGGTTGAATCTCATGGAAGAGATCTTAGTATCTTCACGAACAATTATAGATTCTTCGATTTCTTCCCCAAATCCTATGATTGCATTCACTATTTCATTGACTTTCGTAGAATAAGTGCAATATCTTCATCTTCCTTCATTTTTTAGTTGTTGAGCTGACCTCTATAAGTATGAAGCTTTTAGCTTGCTTTGAATTTGTATCTCCTTCATAAATGTTTTGAGAAGCTTGTCCCAAATAGATTTAGCCCAGTTCTGATAATGCCAAATTTAATTCGAATACCATATCAGCCTTGAGACCATTCAAAGTGTATTTGTAGCTTTGGAATTATTCTTACCAATTTTTGTTTCTTTTGTCATTTGTTGGTGAAAGCTGCTAGTCTTTGTGTATCCATCTACAATTGATTTCAAACTTGAAATCCACATTACTGTATATATGTCCTCATCCTTATGCTCAAAAATCATGCCATATGTCCATCAAGCTGATATTCCATTTTATGAGTTGGTACTCTCATGATCTACCTTTAGGTGGTTAAAGTGATTTGAAGGAACCTTCTCTGATTCAAATTGTTGGATGCGGAAGGCGAGTGAATCGGTAATAGTGCAATTATAATCCTTTTATCCAAATTGATCAAAGTGTTATATCAAAGTATTATTATTATCGATAATGAGAAATAAGAAAAGAACAATCAAACACATACAATGCAGTGTTTCGTGGAAACCGTCGGGAGTAAACCACGAAATGATTTTTCTTGTCTTGAAGAATTACATTCATTGAAACCACCAACTTCCTTTGTTTGTAGTTGAACTAGAAGGAGGCTGCAACCACCTAGATTCTTAGGCTACAACTTTGAGAGCTTCAACTCCCAAATTCTCTGACTACAACCAAAAGGGCTACAACCCGTTATGTTCTCTGACTACAACCAAAGGTGGCTACAACCACATCCTTGCCCAAGATCTGCCACCTGAGAGTGAAGTAGAGTGATGGAACCAATGTCAACTTGTCACTGTCAATGAGATGCTCCTGCTTGTAAACTGTATGTCAATCTGAACCATTCATCAACCATGCATCCAACCCTGTACCTCAGCACATAATCAGCACAGCTGCCATGAAGCCAAGTGCATCAACCATGCCAACCTATACCAAATAACACATAATCAAATCACGTACCCGCAAACAGTGCATCAACCATGTACAAGTATGTACCAATCGTGTGTCAGCTACTCATCAACTATGACTCATCAATATGTATCAACATCATCAACTATACACCTCATGTAATGTGCCAGCTCATCAACTACTTGTCTCAACCGTATACTCAACATGCCTCAGCAAATACCTCATCAATTTCATCATAAAAATATAGCTCTATAATATGGGCACGGTGTATATGATCCTATTCTTGCAAACCTTCCTTAACTTTAATAACAAGAGACTAACTGTTTCATGCAAACTTTTCTTTAGTCTCCACATGCTAGTTTTGGATTAATCCCAACAACCCTAACTTGAAATAATCGCTTTGTACTTCTAATGTATAAATATCTGAAACTGATATACAATGTTCTTTAGTGTGTTTTATGGAATTCTCCAAGTTTCACTACTTGGAACCTCTCCTCAAAATATTTATAGCAAAATACGCTGCAACTTGTTGAATGCGGCTTATTCTAGAGAGCGAGATTGTAGAGAGTGCTCCGCATGGAATATTTGTTTAATTGATCATAAAATATTATATAGAATACTATGAAATTTGTACCCTAACCAAAACATTTTTGTTTCGCTAAGATTTGGATCTGTTATGAATGAAGTTATGACGTTTTTACGAAACACCTGTTTTTTACTAGTTCGGGACTAGCCACAAACCCTATTTTTCCCTTGAGAATTAACTCCAAAAACAAAAGACCCACAATAAAAAAAATTGCAAGATACTTGGATATGTTTTTCTCGGTGGAATAACAATTTCGCAGTCACGGAACTAATATATAAAAATGTTATAGCGAAAATGGTGAGATGACGTATAAATAACATACCTTAGAAACACCATCAAAATAATTTATCCTTCTTTTGCATTTTAGGCCTTCTTTTCTTCACTTTTCCTCGGAATTTCGCCGATATATATATATTTGGTTACCTCGGAAACATACATATATTCAATATGGTCAAGTGTGATTAAAATGAGAGGCACTTGCCTCTTATTTATACTCTCAAGTAGTTTTCCTTAAGAAACATCTTCTAGGTCACTTGGCCCCACTTTCCTTATTTTAGGTTTAACCCACTTCTAATTTATCCATTAATTTATTATTTAAATAGTTGTTTTGCATTCACTTTGAATTATAGTACACTAATCACTTCACTTTGTGTTACCTTTAAAATCCCTTAAACGGTTTGACTACTTTGACCTTTTGGAGACTTCTAGATGACATATGTGGTCCTCCAACTTTGTAAGACCATAACTCTCAAATAGGGAGAAGTTATGTGATGTTCACATACCACGAGAAATGGAATGGTCTGTATCCATATGAATAGTATTGTGATCACCCAGTTGGCGCCTTTTCGATAGAAGTATGCGCTAACCTCCCGGTCTTGGGATCGTTCTAATGCTAACCGGTGGATGGCTCCTCCGTTATCGGTAGAATCGCCAGATAATTGGCCCATAGGTATTTTCTGCTCCTTGCGGGTTCTAGGCCCAGCCACTGTTCTCTTTACGACAGAAAAAAAATCAGGTTCCAGGTTTCCGACTCCAGATGTCATGACCCTTTGGGACTCAATCTCGACTCACAGTCCCCATGTCAACGGCGTCACTAGGATTCCCTTTCGCCGTGAACACAATCAACGACAGTGATCGGTCACTAAAATCAACGGCTCAGATCTCCCTCGAGGGGTTTCATGACTTCAATTGCGAAGTGCTGCTTCCACTTTCCTCGATCTCTCGAAAGCCGATTCCTCGATATGACTCCTCTCCAGGACTTTCTTCGACAGTTGAGATCAATGCCATGTGTCCTCAAGGATGGAAGGTCCTCACCTCTTTGTGGTTTTCACCGTGGAAGTCGATACTCGCTATGGAGAAATGGCGTCCAGCGGGGTCCCTGCGATTGCTCTCTCCTCCTTTAGGAGGAGTGGAATTAGCGATTTCCGAAATGCATAAAGTCCTCCTTGTCTCCACATTTCGAAATGTCGGTCCGACTTCCCACCGGATTCGACGCGCGTCCCAATTGGATGGATGGTTCAGATCAAACCACTCGAGTTTAAGTTAATTATAAAACCAAAACCCTTACCTATGTGAGTCTCGATGACCAAAATGTCGATGGGACTTCCAATCTCATCTGCGTGTCCTGACTGATGGATGGTGCCGATCCTTTATGGGAGTTTCCAACATGGATTTTTCCGATCCTTTTTCCGCAAGGACCACGAACCAGCGAATGCCAAAATCCGATGGTCACCTTCGTTGAACTTTCCTCCTCCGTTCTGAATCTTAAACCTCGTCGCGATAAATTGATCAACGGTACGTGAGGGCATCTATCTTGAGTTATGGCTCCACAATCTCGAGCCCAGGCTACGGATGCTACCATAATACTCCTAAGCTCTTCGCGTAGTCGAAGGCTAAGCGGGATTTAGCTATTTCCACACAGATTTCCAACCGTCGGCCTCTTCCTTTGATGATTTCTATGAAGGAAGCCAAGGAATCTTCCCTGGACTTATCCACTTGCACTACAAACTTACGATGCCCTTAAATGTTTTCAAAGTCTTTACTCCTCCTAAGCTTCTCTGGCACCCGAGCCTCAAGAGGGTGTTGCACTCCTTGGCAACCTCAAACCGTCTAAGTGTTGAGTTTCTCGACCACTGCATTACTCCCTGCCGGTAATGGGGTCTCCTCGATAGAAAAGCCATCGATTCGCTCCTCGAGACTCCCAATGCCTATTCACTCCTTGCACAACTCCTATGCATGTTTGTACTTCTGAATGAGAAAAAGAGCTAGGCTTCACGGGCAGCCACGTCCTTACACTCCTTGCCCGACACTTGTTGCACTCCTTGCAGGAAATCTTGTTCAGATAGAGGAACAAGTGAAACTCATTCCCTCTTCCTTCAGACTTCAACTTAGGACATGAAATCATATACATAGCATATCAAAGAAAATGCATAATAGGAAGAAACATTCATGAGCACATAACGTGATACACAAAGAACAACACAAACCATGAATTTGAATCAAAGCTTTCTATTAATCAAAATATCTATACATGGGTCTTCTTACACAACGATCTGCATATGCTTCTCTTCTCTATGCTCCGAATTATGTTACAATGCACAATGAGGGTGTCTATATCTTGTTTCCCTCTTGCACTCTCAAAGAGTCTAATCTAGAATTGAATTCTATCTACTGCATTAACTATCTTAAATGCCTCCAACCAACTAAGGATGAGAGCGTATGGCTCAAGATCCTGATTACATCATACAAGTGCGTCTCATCTTAATGGCTCATTTAATATGGCACAACAATCTAAGGGAATTTCAAAATTTGTGTTGGCTTGTCCAAGTGTCTTTTGCCTTAAAGCGTTGGCTCGCTTGATGTGTTGGCGATTCTCACGCATGATACTCCTAAGCGAAAACTTTCATGGTCTCTGTCCATGGGCTCTTGCGTAATTGTCCGTAACTTACGTATCTGCTTCACTTTCCCGGTGGCATATTCAATCGGATGGTTCTTCCCATGACCGGATACTCAAAGTATTACTTTAAGCCTAGTCTTCTTACCAATTCTTTTTTCCAGTATGCATGCATTCCACTTCAGCGAAATATACGCAATGGCATTTGCTTTGTCCACTAAGATCCTTGTTTGCTCATCTCAGGTTCTTTCTTCCTCAGCTTTGTATGAGTACAAATATGAGATATTGAATATCGGAGATATTGAATATTGGAGATATTCCAATGTCATTTGGTTGTTCAATCTCATAAGCATTTGCCCCAAATTTCGTTAGGAATACCATGGTCCAATTTTATTCATCTTGAGCTTATTGTATGTTCCTCTGAGAGACCTTTCTTTTCTCAAATGTGCAGGAACTAGATCACCAACCTCAAGCTGAAGTTGTCTTCTATGCCGATCAACTCTACGCTTATACTCGACTTGAATTACGCAATGGAGTCCCTTCACTGGTGTGAAGTTCCCTCATCACCTCTGGGAAATCTTCTGCACTAAGCTCTAGTCACGATGCATTGCGATCTCTTAGTTCATATTCTCTCAGGATCCTTTATAAACAGCACGAAATGGACTTTCACGTGCTTCTATTCTGAGTCATTATAAAGCAAACTACTTTTGTGGTCAATACATTGTCCCACTAGGCGTGGTGTTACGTCACGGGCTCCTAAACAATCTCGGACTATGTTCACTATACATGCGTCATCCATCTAAGGATGATAGAGATGAACTAAAGACAAGTCGGTTCCAGCTTCTTCCATAAGCTCCTCCAAAAATGCCCTATGAATTTTGTATCGCAATCCGAAACTATACTCTTCGGCAAACCATGAATTCAAATGACCTCTTTGAAAAAACAAATTTCGTAATATGAGTTGCATCACTAGTTTTATGACATGGGATGAAGTGTGCCATATTCGGAAAATCTATCACCACCACAAAAGATTGAATCAAAACCTCTTTGTGCTGGGCAATCTTAATACAAAATCCATGCTAATTACATCCCACGACCTCTCCGATATGGGTAATGGTTGATAGAATCCGCATTCTGCTTCCTCCTTTTCGAATGCTGCCAAGTGCGCATCATCCACAAATATTTGGCGATCTTCTGGCATCTGACCAAAAATATGACTCATTCAACTCTGCGAACATCTTGTCATGACCAAAGTGCCCTACCAATCCTCCAGTGATTTTCTCTTGACAGGATTCTTCCTCATGGGGCATTTTGGAATACAAATCTGATTACCCTTAAACAGTAATACTTCCTAGATCATATACTCTATCCTGCGAGGATTTTGTCTCACGAGAATAAGTTCACCGGTTGCTTCATATGCTTCCTTAAATTTTGGATCATCTGCGTACATTTTCTTGAGATCATCAAAACCCAGTTTTTTTTGACTCTGAACTCCTGCAACAAACATTTCCTGCTTTCAAACGCATCAACAAATTTGTTAGCGATTCCGGAATACATTTTATCACAAAAGTGAAATTATGCATATAGATCTCAACCCATTTGACATGTTTTGATTCAACTTTTCTGTTGAGTCACAAAGCTGCAGTGCATGATTGTCACTATACAAGGCAAATACTTCATTATCAAGTAATGCCTCCATTTCTTGATTACGTATGATAGCGTAAAAATCCTTGTCATAAGTGGAATATTTCAGCTTTTTCTTCATTGACTTCTCGTGAAAATATGCTATCGACACTGTCTTCTGACTCAAGACTACTTCCGATTACCGTCAGCATCGCATTTCACACGAAATGTCTTTTGGAAATCGACAGCAGCAAAGCCCGGTTGTTCCGTGATCTTCGTTTTCAGCAAATTAAAACTCTTTTCGGCCTCTTTATTCTGAGTGAAAGATTTGTGTCTTATTTTCCACTATATCCATCATAACTGCTCTAATTCCCTTTGAGAATTCACGATGAATTTTCGGTAGAAACCTTAATCCATGAAAACCGACCTCAAATGCATTCCTGGTGGTAATTCTTGATCACTTCCACCTTATCTAGATCCATCCTCAGCTCATTTTCGAAATAACAAACCCAAGTAAATGAGCTACGTCTTCATGAATAGGATTTCTTCATGTTTATCAGCGACTTCTCCTCTTGCCGATCTCTTCATCGATAGCCAAATGCTTCGATATACGCTTTCTGGTTTCTTGAAAACTAATTATGTCATCTAAATACGATAGAATTTTCCGATGAACTCCCCGAGGACTTTGTTCATCAACCTCAAAAGAAGGTGCCCAGGCAGCATTTTTTAAAGCCAAATGGCACCAACAAGCCATTCATACAATACCGTTTGTTTTGAATGTTGTCTTCGTCATCACCTTCTCTCATCGAATCACGAGTGATAACCACTTTTCAAATCAATCTTTGAAAAATACTTTGCTCCCTCAAGCAATCCATCCCGGATCATCTGCATCCTCGATATTAAATCATTGCACGATGGTTATCTTGTTAATCACCCTCAGTCGGTACACATCCTCGACCTCCATCTTTCTTTGGGTAGTATTGTTAGGACAACATGGACTCAAGCTTTCACGACCAAACCTTTGTCAACAAATCTGGACTTGCCTTTAACTTCCTCATTCTCTTGTGGTGTCAATCTGCATGTGGCTTTGTTTGGGAAACTAGATCTGTTATGAGATCAATATGGTGACTCACGCCACGTTCGATGGCAATAAGCAGAGGTAATTTGTCCACTACAATGTGTGAACTCTTCAATGGAGTTCCTGAACCTCCTCTGATAAATCATCCACTCCTGTACTAGTCAAAACAATTTTTAGGTTCGACCACAATTGGGGTTCATCCTTCTTCGCCAACCTTGGTAGAAAGTTCCTTCCCACTCATAAGAATACCCAGATCTTGCTTGCTTTAGGCTTCACCTCCTTATCTTTAATTGGAAGTAACGCTAATGTGTCCTCCCATTCTTTTCTAGGGTGTATGTGTTCATTCTCCCATCATGAATCCACATTTACGTCATATTGCCATGGTCTACCCAACATTATGTGGCATACGTCCATGGGATTTACATCACATAAAATCTTATCATTATATCCCCTATCTTAAACTCAACTAAAAATTGTTTAGTAAAGTTACACACGGTGATAAGGGGCATCGCACCCTCGTCGTCTTGCGGGAAGATGGAAAAGACTTCAAAGGCAGACGTCAGGGTCACGGTCGTGACTATTTTAAGAAGCGCCGCCGATTGAATAAAAGAATCCATATTTAGAAGTACTTATGTATCGAATTGGGACTGCAGGCGAGGATAAGCTCCTAGATCCTTGTCTGTGGGGAACGCAATGAATGTCTGAAGGTGGGTGGATCTGGTGAATTAGAGTCATTAAGTGTAGATTAGACAATTTAGCTTTTGTGAGGAAAAGCGAATATAAGGCACCCTCCTTTTACGTATTATCATTATTATGGCGAGGAGATCACGAGAGATCGTGAGCATTAGGAGGAAGAAGGAAGAACAAGCGGAGAACTTGTGAAGAGTCCCCATGTACGGTTCGTGAATTAATAGAAAGATAGATTCAGGTCATGGCTGCGATTATAAATGTGCTTGTTAATATTATCTTTCGGTACATGGTAGCTTTCTTTTATGCTTTCCTTCTATATCTGCATATGTGATTTCATACCAAGTTAGAAATCTGAAAAGATAATGAGTTCCCATTGTTTCTCTACATTTGGAGCACGGAGATTCCACGCATCCAGTGCAGTCGAGGTTTTCCACATGAAGTCGTCGAAAGTCTCACCCGGTTGGGTTCTTGTTTACTTCCACGAGGAGGCATTGGAGCATAAACCCATTCATGGGTGTGATTTTCCTTTGGGTGTTGATGGGATTTTGTCTTTGCATCTTGATTCTTAGCTATGTCCTTCTGTCATATGCCGTATACTTGATTATGTGGAAGGATAGGAACTAGGTGCCTGAAATAAAAGGTTCCAGTTGTTTCTCAAGAAAGCCAGGAGTTCTGCGAGTTGCAATCGGGTTGAGTCCGGGATGGTGAAGTCGTAGGATTGCTAGAAGAGGCGGTGATGGTTAGGATGACCATAGCGAGGAAGGAATATTATTCATGGGGAAAAAAAAAGACTTGAAAGAACTCCTTAGTGTGAGTCTGGCACGAGGTGAAATACCTTGGGCGAGAGAAGGAGAGTGGCCCGGCTGGCGGAGTCGTGAGGGCGGAAGTTGGTTAACCGAAATACGTTTCTTTCCTGCGGGGTTCGGTCATTGAACCCGCGGCCGGGCCTCAGCGACCTGGGACTTTGGGTCCTCAGGGAGGGCGATTGGCAATGCGGCTGACGTCACGAAGCGAACCGCGGATCGGCATTTCGGGGTTTCTGAGTCCGGGTGTGGGGGGACACATTCTCCGAGCGGCGAAGCGAAGGAAGAGTCAACGTAGACTTTCCTCAGTCTCGGGAATCCGAGAAAGAGACATTCGGCGATGAGGATTCGGCGAGGCTGAGAGACTCGATTCGCCTCCTCGAGGCAAGTTATGAGGGAAAGCGATTGTGTGAGAGAGATTGTGGGTTGCGAAACCTTGAAAGGGGAAGGAAGAGTGTCAACTCTTGGACTGAAGATTTGAAGGTCACGGTGGAAGCGGCCGGAGTGCTCGCGGTGGCGTCCACACGTGTCCTTTCGTAGCCACGAAGCGTTGTATAGGCTTGGATGTTGATCATCTCGAGCTCAACTCTACCATGTCGCGAATGAGATTATCTTTGCTACCATTGTCTATAATGACCTTTCATACCCTATCCTTGGTCATGCTAGTGCTAAAAATTCACAGTCCTTTTGACTGAACTTTCCACCTCCTTCACGGGTGTCAAAAGGACTCTTTGCATCATCAACGATCTTCCACCTTGATTATGCACTTTCAACATCTCGCCTTTATGCTTTGGCGATGTGTCTCTCCACCCTCTTTCTTTTATCAGGACACTCCACTTAAGACTTGTGTCCATTCTTTCCACCATAGCCAGAAACATGTGATTGCTCCACCTCTTCCTCTTCCTCTTCCTCTTCCTCTTCCTCAGTATAAGGAAAAGTGTTCTTTGTCGGCGCAATCTCCTATCTGCGCTCCAATTTGTTTGCCTTCCTACATTGCATATTCATGGCCTTCTTTGTGAGGTTCCACCTCTCTCAAACTTACCCTAAGGCCTCTGCCATTCCTCCTTGGCTTCTGTGTTCTTTCTTGGGAAAATGCCTTGCCTCTGCTTTGGCTTCTACCTATGCCACTTTGACCTTGCTTTCGACTCAGCTTCTCCTCGGCTTTAAGAGCCATATGATAAGAATCTTCCCATTGTTGGATGAATCAACCTACTCATCTCATCCCGAATTTCATATCTCGGGCCATTCATATACCTAGCTACTTTTTCATCATCTCTTTCTCGATGACTTGTTCTGATGTTTATTTTGTAGAATTCTTTAGTGTATTATTTTACTGTCATCCCCTTCTATCTCATGTTTTGCATCTTCCTTAATAGATTTATTTGGTAATCTTTGGTTATGAATTTGGCTTTCATTTTTTGCAACCATTTTATCCCATCTTTTGATTTTTTTGTTTGCCTTTGTAGTGTCTGTCATATTGTAGTTAATCCCACCACAATGTTGCATGTCCTTTTAATATCATGACGACATGATTAATCTTCTTACATGCTGCTTTGACCTCTTCATAGTCAAAATACATGTCAAGAGCTCTAATCCAATACAAAAGCTCTTCTGCATCCAGACTCACTTCATAAGCCAGAATGCCCATCTTTGTTTTCGAACTCATACGAGCAATAGCCTTAATTAAACACTCATTATCTACATCTTCCTCTGGAATTTATTCTTCTTCATGTCCAACATAACCTTCATCCTCGGATTCAATGATATCTCCTACATCATCTTTACACCTTTCTCTTATCTCCATGTACACAACTCTAGCACGTAAGTTATACAGATCTCTTTCTACTTATGGAATCTGCACTTGTCTACCCCTTCCTATGGACGTCTCCCTTTCCTCCTTTGGATTGGATGATTGTCTATCTCTTCGCCCGGCGGCAGGTGGATCTTCTTTTTCTCTCCTATAGAAAGCAAAGAAACTTTTCTAAGATCTGATACAAAGCGGCCTTGAGCGCCCTCTGCCCTGTGAGAGGCCCTTTCTGAACTCTGATCCTTAAGGATCATTCTAATGCCCTTACGGTAGGTATCCCTCGATTCTCTCGAGAATCACGCCCGGATAATTAGCCCGCCGATTCTTTCTTGCTCACCATGAGTTCTAGGTCCAGTCCTTAATTCTCTTCACGATAGAAAAGATATAAAATCAGTTTCGAGGTTTTCAAACTCTCGATGTCATGACCCTTTGGTTTCCAATATCCCAACTCTCTGAATCCCGATGTGACATCACTAGGATACCCTTCCACCATGCAATCAGCGACCGCGGTGGTCCGCTAAAATCAAACCGGATCTCCCTCAAGGGGGTTTTCAAAAGCTGACTTCGAAGGCTAACAGTGCTTTTTACCTCCACTTTCCCCGATCTCGTGAAAGCCGATTTCCCAATATGACTCCCCTTCGGGACTTTCTCCGAAAGTTGAGATCGATGCCACGCGTCCTCAAGTATGGATGGTCCTCGCCGCCGAGGTTTCAACATTGGAAATTCCCGATATCACCCAAGCTGGAGAGAGATTACATCAGCAAGTCCCCTGCAGTTGCTCTCCTTCCTTCGGAAGTAAGATTAGTGATTTTGAAATGCTGATCCTCCCCTTGTCTCATTTCATAAAATTTCAATTCTTCTGACTTCCTCCAGTTGCCAATCCGTCCCAATTGGATGGGCCGGACAGGTCAACCCTCGAGTTTAGAACCGATTATATAAAACCAATTTCACTTACCTATGTGAGTCTCGATGACCAAAATTTCGATGGGGCTTTCGATCTCATCCACGTGTCCCAACTAATGGACAGCTCCGATCATTTACGGGGTTTCCAGCATGGATTTTCCCGATCTCTTTCCAGGACTTCGTTTAGCGAATCCTTTGAAATCCCGTCTGGATCACACACCTCGGTGAACCAGAAACTCCTCCTCATTACAAATCTTAAACCCCTGGTACATCTAGTCAATCTATTAGAGACATATGCGAATATCCTATAGCTCACAATCCCCTGAGCTTGAACTCCATATGCTACCATATCCTCCTGCAGCTCCCTCGTCGGTGGCGGAGTTGTAATCCTCCATGATTTCCAGCTATTTTGTTCCTTTGATGATTCTACAAAGGAAACCAAGGACTCTTCCATGGACTTATCCTTACCTAGGCACTTATGATGCCTTAATTTTTCAATGGCTTTGCTCTCTGATCTTCTCCTGAAGGAGCCTCAAGGGTCTTTGCACGCCTCCTGCGGCAACCTCCAAATGCGATCTAAGTGTTGAGTTTGTAGGCCGTGTGCTCTGTGATGGTCTCTCAATGGCTCACTCAGTTCCCTCCTCTGAGACTCCTCTCAGCTTGCACACTCCTTGCACGGCTCATGCACCTGTCTGCACTTCTGAATGAAAGAGAACAAAGCTAAACTTCACGACCTTACGTCTGCTTGCCTCCTTGCATAGAACCGCCATTCACTCCTTGTACTTTCTAGAATAGAAATAATTGTTCCATCTTCCTTGAACTTCAACTTAGGACATGAAAATCATATACACATCTTATCAAAAGCAAAAATGCATAATAGGAAGAAAACATTCATGACCATAAAGAATCAATACACAAAGAATAGCACAAACCATGAATTTGAATCAAATATTTCTATTAATCCAAATATACATGGTGTTCTTACACAACTCTGCATCGCTCTTCCTTCTCCAGTGTTACAATGCACAATGAGGTGTCTATATCTCGTTTCATCTTAGCTCTAAAGCTATCTATTCTAGAATTAAATTCTATCTGCAGTTCGCTTCATATTCAATGCCTCCTACCTACTAAGGGCCTAAGGCTCAGGTCCATTTACATTTATAAGTGCGTCTCATCTTAATGGCTCATTTAAGATGAATTGCAACAATCTAAGAATTCCAAAATTTGTCTTTGACATCCGGTACGTGCTCCTTCCTTGTTGGCTCGTGATGTGTTGGCGATCTCGCATCATATTAGTAGAAATATATCATAGCTCATATAGTTACCCATCAAACAAACTTGGGTCCATTACCCAAACACAGAGACCTCCAACTTCTCATGGCCATAACTCTCTAACCATGAGGAGTTATGTGACGTTCTACATACCATAAAAATGGCATGAAGAGCTAAAGGCTCAAGGTCCGATTACATAATACAAGTGCGTCTCATCTTAATGGCTCATTTAAGATGGTGCAACAATCTAAGGGAATTTCAAAATTTGTGCTGGCGGCTGTCCAGCTGTCTTTTTCCTTCCGCGCTGGCTCGATTGATGTGTTGGCAATGCTCTTGCATCATATTGTCTGAAAATATATCATAACTCATATAGTTACCCATCAAACAAACTTGGGTCCATTACCCAAACCTGGGGTCTCCAACTTCTCATGGCCATAACTCTCTAACCGTGAGGAGTTATGTGACGTTCTACATACCATAAGAAGTGGCATGACAAGTACTATACATCTAGGATAGGTTCCCTGACAAATTAATTTCTTTCATCTAATTATTCCATAATTAATCATGGGTTCTCTTACTCTGCAAAGCGTCTTCGCGTGAGGGCTTTCACCATAAGGGGACCACTTTGGAGTTCATCCATATTTACTTATTATCAAATATGACAAGACAATAATGAGTCATCTTTACATAAAAAAATCTTGGGTCCATTACCCAAACCTTTGTGTTGCGGGGCTTTCTTCAAGGTTTGACATCAATGACAACCAACCTTAATCAACAAGAACAAATAAAAAGTTTTAAATGACATTTTCAGCAGTCAAAGGCGTAATCATGACAAGTATGGACTTTCATACAATCAGACAGAAAATGGATCAAGGTCCAAAACAAAAAAAAAAGAAACATATACAAAAAATCTATGAAAAAACAATCAAAGGGGATAGGAAAGTCTACAGACAAAATTAAAGGGACACTCCTCCACTGAGAATATTCAGACTTCAAAATCAACGACCGACAGAAACAAATATATCTTAGGAAGAAGAAGGATTCATAAGAGCACCTCCTTTCCAAAGATCTTCAACTCCGATGTATCAAACTATGTTTTTTGGTTTATGTTATGCATGTAATAATTTTGGACATAAAGTTGTGAATTGCAGAGCTAACAGCAGGAACATAAACAACTTTGAAAGTATTACACAAAAGGGTTATCCAAAAAGGCCTAGTGAGACACAAATAAGTTATAACATGTTAGAATCATTTAGCACTGAAGGGGAATGCTAAAAGTGTAACAACTTTGGACACATGGCCAAATATTTTAGAATGACAATCCCTACTAGAGAACCACAACAGAAAAACAACATTCACAGAAAGGAACCTCAAAAAAGGACATGGATAAGAAAGCATAATCAATACAACAATGAAGAATGCACACTCGCTCTACAAGCTAAGAATAATAAATGTGGTTGGTATATTGGCAGTTGTTGTTCAAAACACATGATGGGTGATAGAGATAGGTTTATTATATTAAGAAAGGAAAGAGATGGATCAGTATCCTTCAGAAATGATGATTCAGCGAAAATCATTAGAAAAGGCAGAGTCATAATTGGGAACAAGAATACAAAGGAAGGAAATGTTCTACTAGTAGAAGATATGAAACATAATCATCTAAGTGTGAGTCAAATGTGTGACCAAGTTCATAACGTTACTTTCAATTCACAAAATTGCAAGATAAGAAAAGAATGTTCAGGAAAATTGATTTCTGCAGCTGTGAGAACTTCAAGCAACATATATGTGTTAACTGAAATTGGAAATGAAAAGTGTTGTCTAGGAAATGATGAAGAAATTTGGCTATGGAATAGAAGAATGAGTTACATACATTTTGATAACCTTGTCAAATTCATCAAAAGAGAAGAAGTCATAGAAATGCCCCAGATCACAAAACCAACCAACACTTTATGTAAGAATTGTCAACAAGGAAAGAAAACAAAGACCAAGTTCAAATCAAAGAAATATACAATGAGAAGAACACTGGAAATTTTGCATACAGATCTAGTTGGACCAACTACAACAAAGGGTTTAAAAGGAGAGAAATACTTTATGTTATTAGTTGATGATTATACAAGAATGACTGCAGTTTCTTTTTTCAAGAATAATTCAAAACCTTTTGAAAACTTCAAGATCTACAAGGAAATGGTTGAAAATGAAATGGATTCAAAAAACCAAATGATTGAGATATGATAATGGAGGAGAGTTGACTTCAAAGGAATTTATGGACTACTGTAGCAATCATAGAATAAAATGGAAATTCTCTGTTGCTAGGACACCTCAACAAAATGGAGTCGTTGAAAGAAAGAAAGAGATAGTATAGGAAATGGCTTGAACATTGCTAATGGATTCCAAATTGATATATATATTTTGGACACAGGAAATGCATACAACATTTAACATTCAAAATAGAGTAAAACTCAGAAACAACACTCACAAAACTCCCTACGAGCTATGGAAAGGAAGACCAGCAAATGTGAAGCACTTTAGAGTTTTTGGAAGAAAATGCTACATCAAAAGAGAAGGTGGCAGAATGGGAAAGTTTTAATCTCATGTGGACAAAGGAGTACTTGTTGGTTACTCAAGTACAAGGAAAGGATACAAGAATTACAACCTGATATTGAAGAAGCTTGTGGAAAGCATCAACATAACAATTGATGAAACAAGTAGACAAGAATTAAAGGAAGAAGAAAAGGAATCAATGGAACATCTTTACAAAGAAGAAACAAAAGATGAAAATGAAGGAGAAGATGAATAGGATCCGATAGAAGAATAGGAGCAATTTCAGCAAGTGCCTCCAAAGATGCCTAGTAGACGAGTACAAAAGAATCTTCCTTTAGAATAGATTATTGGAAACAAAGATGCATGAGTTGAGACTAGAAGAAGAATGGTTCACTAGACAAAATGCACCTAACACTCACATATACAATTGAACCAACCTGTTTTGAAGAGGCCGGCAAGGATGAATTTTGGAATAAGGCCATGGTCGAAGAATTGTATCAAATAGAGAAAAATGACACTTGGGAACTGATTCCAAGACCAAAGGATAAGAATGTGATCAACACAAAATGGGTATACAAGAAGACATTGAATGAAGATGGATAGGTTACAAGGAACAAATCTAGATTGGTATGTAAAGGATATGCACAGGTTGAAGGAATCAACTTTGAAGAGACATTTTCCTAAGTTTCCAGAATGGAAGCAATCAGATTTCTTTTAGCTTATACATGCTCCAAAAATATTAAAGTGTATCAAATGGATGTAAAATCATCTTTTCTAAATGGGTAACTTGAAGAAGAAGTCTACATTGAACAACTAGAAAGATTTCAGTTGTCAGAGAACGCAGATTATGTGTGTAAATTAAAGAAGGCCTTGTATGGTCTAAAACAGGATCCTAGAGCATGGTACTCTAGACTAGATAAATATCTACAACATATAGGTTTCAGAAAAGGAAGTGCAGACAACAACCTTTACATGAAGGTAAGTCAATATCGTATTTTATTAATTGAATTTTATGTTTATGATGGGTGAAATCATGGAGGTGGGTAACACTTTCGTGACAATCAGATCTCCAAAAGTCTGAAAAACATTTTTTCAGCCGAAGGTTATTGTTTTCGGCCGAACTAGTTTTTGGCCAAAAAGTGAAATGTCAAATCGAATGGTACAGTAACGACACCCTCGATTTGCGTGTAAAAATTTAGTTGGAAAGATATATTCCATCCGACAATATGTTTTTGGCTGAATGATAGTTCAACCGAACTATCTTTCGGTCGAAAAAGATATTCAAGCCGAACTGGTCTTTCTAATGAAATATTGTTTGGTCGAACTGTATTTCAGCCGAAAGATTGTTCGTTCAAACTATCTTTCGACCGAAAGATGATTTTATATATCAACCACACATCGCATTTTGTAACGCCAACTCTTGTCTGAGTTTGTTGGCATTTGCGAGCCGCCTCGCGAGCCAGCCAGAGGTCATCATGCATGCGCAGTCATGTATGCTTTTGAGCCTCTGCGGACATTGGCTAATCAGATCCAGGTATTTCTTTGACTTGTAGTATTTAGTTTTAATTTTAATTTTTATTATGTGTTGTTAACTTTTAATTTAATTTTCAATTTATAATTAACACTTTGTTCCTTTGTGGCCAAGCCCAAGGCCATGTTGATCGTCCGCTAACCAACTCTCCTCACCGCTACGTTTAAATTTCAAATATTACTTACCACACTATCATTTGTTTTTTCAACAAAAGCAGCCGTTCGTGATTTTGCTAATTTTTATTTTCATTAA
Organism: Picea sitchensis; assembly: GCA_010110895.2. Classification (NCBI taxonomy): domain Eukaryota; kingdom Viridiplantae; phylum Streptophyta; class Pinopsida; order Pinales; family Pinaceae; genus Picea; species Picea sitchensis. The sequence continues at coordinate 29,865 of SNQJ01S0069104.1, read as the reverse complement.
AAGAAAAGCAATATTACAGTCCATATTATACAAATTCTTTATTTTCATTAAGTTAATGTGGAGTTGTACTAGGAGACACCATCCCTTTTTTTTTGGCTTCTTTATAATTACAAAAATTATGATATTAAATTTTCAAATTTATATTTATATTAAAATAATTTAAAAAATAATTATAAGTTATTAAAACTTTTCGGAATTTAATATTTAATACATGAAAATAACAATTTATAAAATTATTCTCATTATAAATAGAATTTAAAAATACATAAATATTAAATATATTTATTTTATCAATATTTTTTAATTTCTAAAAGAAAATAAAAATACAAAATAACTTTATTTATTTTTTAATAATAAACTAAAAACATGAAATATAAATAGAAATAGTTATATAACTAAACCTATTAAAACATAAAATATAAATATAGTTATAACTAAAGGTATTGTTGTTACATTTATGACAACTTCTCATTTAGAATTTTTTAACCTCACAAATGCCTATCATTATGAAGACTTATCATTTTCCATTACATAAAGGTATCATTCACCAACTTTCAAGAAAATACTTTTCTAGAGTTTTTCTTATTTTCTCAATTCTTCCATAGTCCCAAGTTGGTGAATCCAATTACAATTACATTTCCATATAATTGTAAATATTTACTTTCAACATGTAAACTGTAAAATTTTATTATATCATAGGGTAATAGATTTTACATGATACTCAATGACGATAATTTATATAATAAAATGATCTCTCTCTTTTATTTATTGGAAAATATTGTACTTTGAATAATATGGCCAAGTTTACAACAAATATTAGAGTACCAAGTTTGCGCTACAAAGTTTAGCTAGCATCTTTACAATGCCTCGTTTATCTAAATTATATTAAAACTCTTTATAAGTTAGCGGTTGTTTTCAATTTTGCACCCCGATGCTACAAAACACATTGTTTTTAATAATGGGAATCTAGATTATAAAATGTATTCCAAAAATACTTTGATGATATTAAATATCAAGGTTGTATTGTTTTAATAATGCAAGTAGATTATAAAGTATATTCAGTATTGAGGATATTTAAAGAGTTTTACACATGAAATGATGTTCATATTAGATGAGATTCTCATATTATAAAATAAAATCGATAATTTTGATCTATATCATTTTGTAATACCATTGCAATTCACCTCTCATCAAGTGAATGCATATGGTATGTTTGTTGTGTATACAAGGATAAAATTCCCTCAATCCCTTTGACACCTTACATTTGTGAATGCCAATTTTCCTAAGGAGATAATTCCTTTGATTGTTGATGCAAAGAAAATGACATGGAATGTATTTAATCCAACCACACTACTTTGGGAATGGATGGCCCTATATTGTATTCGGGATTCCGATATATGCTCCTTAGTTATGGCCTTAAATCGTACCTCACCCAAACACTAATGATTAACACTGTAATTCACACCAAGTTTTTTGATTTTCTTTGTTCTTCATTTATCGAGAATGTCCATTTCCTATACTTGGACCTATTGACAAAACACATCTTGGTGAAACCATCTAGGTGAGACTCCACAATGTATATCTCCCCTTATGTTTCATATGTCCCACATATTGTCATGGTTTCAATGCCCATCTGTAAGATCAAAAGTATCCCACTTATGCGGTGCAGATTTTCCAAAAGGAACCACTCCCACTTTGGTTGTATTTTCCAATTGTAGAGACCCTTTAACTAAAGGAATAATTAAACGGTCACTTCATTTTATCATAAAGTTCAATTTATGAAATAAAAGAGTCTTAGATGAAGGCTAATTATTACTCATTTATTACATCACACATATTGACCAAAGTTATTGAATTCTTATATTATTGATGATATCTATATTCATATAACATAACTTCAAATTAACAACTTATTGATTTGGTGCAAGACATATAATCTACTCAGTAGTAACCAAAAGGAACCAGCCTCCCACTTTGGTTGTATTTTCCAATGTCTTCCACTATGGTGGTCTTTTTCAATTGTAGAGACCTTTTGACTAAAGGAATAGTTATAACAAAATACTTCATTTTGGATGATAAAATGTCTACCTATAGAAATAAAAGAGTCTTAGATGGGAACCAATTATACTCATTTATTACTACACACATATTGACCAAAGTTATAAAATGCTTATCTTGCTGATGATATTTATATTCATATAATATAACATTAAATTGACAAATTGGATTTGTGTAAGACATGAATAACCTACTTGTGTAGTAAACTACCCAAAAAGGAACCAGCCTCCCCACGCTATGATCTTTCCATCGTCTTCCAGCTTATGGTTCTTTTCCAATTTGTAGAGACCTATAATTGCATCCTTTATCAATTGTAATATTCAAACTTTATACCTCCCTCTCTCAAGAATCTCTAGCAATTCATATTCTCATGGCCCATCTCTAAGAGATAGTTACAATTGTTCATTTTCTTTACATGCCACTTGAACAATAAATTCAACTTCTACATGTCATTTGATGCCCACTCCTAATGACAATGAATTGGTTCAATAGTTACAAGCCCATGCAATTCATACACATGTTTCTTTTGATGTTTAACTCTTGCACATTTTGTCAATTCATTGAGGTTAATATATGCACCCTCAAAGAAACCATTAGATTGATCTATTTCATGGTAACATTGAGTGCTATTATAACAATAACCCCAATCAACTTAGTCATCAACCATTCAAATACTCATAGACCATACTACATGAAGAATTGACCAATAAAAATTCTTAGAACCTTTTAGGTTTTTGTTCACATGTTCTAGAAACATCCATCCATTATTTCCATTAATTATCTCATTGTGATCTTCAAGTCAATTATCCATAGTTCAAGAATTCATCACTTCCATATTAGGTCGGTTATTTCCTAGTGGAACTTCCCAACAAACTTCCTACTTAGTCGCACTATGACCTAATTGACTATTTGACTTCTTACACAATTCAACACATAATAACATATCCATTCCATTGACTAGTAAGGCATAAACTTCCATTTGAAGCTCTATTTTTAATAGTTTTGTAAATACTTTATGACACTTTTCTATATCCCTTGGATTTATTCATCATTTGAGATGTTTGTAGTATATACAACATATTTATTTTTTAGGGATGTTGATATTTACAAGATTTTGTGTGTTGGTGTAATTTACTAGTATTGTGGCATTGTTGCTCTTAAATGAAAAGAAAAGAGTCAAAGTAATATTGCAAAGGTAGAATTCATTTTGTTATCAAATATAAACAACCATGAGTAAGAGATGGAATTGAATTGGAAAGAGTGAATATGGCATTGTACTTAACAAAGAATAATCTAGTGTCATATTTTATGATTGTAGTTCAATAACAAGAATCTATATATATGGAACAATTATTTTTTGAGTGCATCATATTTTTTAACACAATTTTGTAGTGTACAAGAGTCTTAAAAAATATTATTAAAAATAAGTAATCATAAGTGACAAAATCCTTAAAAACTAGGTTCAAAGCGTTTGTTAGCAAACATTTATACTAAGAATAACCACTAATATTCAAGATATTTCCATGAATAGAAAATCTATATTACTTTGATAATGTTGGTATTTCTATAATGATCAAACTCATTCATAGATTGATTAGGTTCAAAGTGTTTGCCAGCAAACATTTACACAAAGAATCAACACTAAGATTCAAGATATTTTCCACATGAATAGAAAATCTATATTACTTTGTTACTGTTGGTATTTCTATAATGAGTCAATCTATTCATAGATTGATTTTGTTTTAGGTAATCTATAATGGTCATTATCCAAGCTATCAAGATTTCTTAGGTTAGTGTGGAGAGTCGTGCCAACCTATAATAATATATGCCCTAGATATGGCCTCCTACTCCCCATTAAAAACTCAATGATTAACATGATTCTATAATTCACGCCAAGTTTTGCATTTTTCTGGGTTCTTCATTTAATAACAAGAGAAAGAAATATTCAATTCCAAGAGTCATTTATATTTGGACTAGGCTGGCTACAAACACATCTGGAAACCATCTAGTGAGACCGATGATAATAGGTAAGTAAATCTCCCCCCTATGCTTCATTATCCCGACATATTGTCAGGAGTCTTGGTCACATCTCTATGTAGGACATGAGTGACCTACTTACAAAGAACCGCTCAAAAGGAACTAGTCTCCCAATTTGGTGGTGTTTTCCACGTCTCCACTTTGGTGGTCTTTTCCAATTGTATAGGCCCTTTGACTAGAATGAATAGTTATAACTTAATAGTTCATTTGGATGATAAAATTCAATTTATAGAAATAACTTTGAATAGATGGGAACCAATTATTATACTCATTTATTACTTCAGACATATTGATCAAAGTTATTCAATGCTTATCTTATTGATGATATTTATATTCATGTAATATAACTTCAAATTGACAACTATTGGATTTGTGTTGGATATGTAGGCATAATTTAAACATGGTAGAACTATGTGAGGAAACAATGAATCATAATGTTATGAGGGCCATGTGACCCAACACTAAAGGGAGATATATCCACTGATAGTAGAAACATTTTCTAATGAAACCCATATCATATGGGATTTTTATGTTAGAAATAACATTTTATCCCTACCCTCTAGTTAAAAAAAACTCTTCATAAGTAAATTAATATTTCATTGAACTTCTATTTAATAGTATTTTAATGGTATATGAATGTTTTGTAGAGTGATCTCCTTCCATTCTCAAATGATTTAGCCATGAATTGGCATATTTATGCCAAACCCCATTAAGCAATAGGTAGCAAATTCTCTTTCATGTTAGTAGTCTCTTGTGCCAATACATTAGGTACCTAGTTTTAGTCATTCCCTTAATGGGGAAATAACTAATTATATATGAGGATAGGATAGGTTACTTCTATGATATTAATTATAAGATTATAAATTATAAACACTATAGGTTGTATCAATTTTATCATTATTTCTCCATGATTATATAGAAATTCTACTACCCAAATCTTCAAATCCATATATAATATAACAAGATTGATGAGGGTCTCAAAAGGGTTGGCCTGTTTTCCTTAGAAAACCGCGATTTACACTGGTTTTCAAGGTAAAAAATAGGTTTTGGACATTGAGGGATATGATGTTAGGTTTAGTAATCAACAACAAATAAACTCAAACTATATCAAGCAAGGGAGTTAGGAAGTTTATATTTAAGAAATCCCTTAGTGGAAATATGGTCTTTATGTAATTAGATATAAATGTAAACACCTCCCAGCTAGACAACTACTCACCAATCGGCTAACATTTTTTTTTTTATAAAATCGTTAAGAAAAACAACCCCACCTACATCAACACTCAATTCAACAGACGCGCAGACTTAACACCATCGACCTACTCCGGAATCTATCATGGCTATCACAAGAAACAACACTCTAATCAGAGATGCACAACTAAAGGCTTAAGTAGGCGAGACGTATTAATTAAGGGTTAGGCACAAGATCACATCAAGGAAGGATCCACAAGAGTCGCAGAGGGAACTGCGGCTCTTTAAAATGTTCTCGAGACTAATCGGGATATCGTGCTCTCTAATGTAAGTCTAAGAGTGGAACTGTGTTCTAAATGTACTTTAAACAGCCCGAGACTCTTGATACGGCACTGGATTCCTTCCACCGGAATACACACAGACCTACATAATAAGCTACACGAGGGGTCTACCTCCCGCCCGACACGGACAGCCTACGCAATACAATCCCCAAGTACTACGGGATCAGGGACCACAATAAGCACGACGCATGCATTATTCTAATAAAGGCCATAAGGAGCAGTGACATCCACACCCTAAAGGTAAACCTCGACGTTACAATCTCCTCAATAACTTGCCCTTCCTACCTGTTTGTTACCAGACAATTCTAGTAACCTAACAACAATAGCATTGCAATATCATTCATCGACATTAACGCTTCAATTTAAGTCCATAACAACATTGCATTTAACTAATACTCATCATTGTCATTCTATCAACATGATCATTTAACTAATAATATTGTGAACTAACATTCACTTAACAATATTAACATTCCATTAGTATTTATATTACTTATTACAATTACATGATTAATTGTCATTGCAACTCTCCCGAAGTTAACATTCAGTGAGGAACAGTACTATTGCATCTAACTATCACCTACCATGGCCTCAATTTAAGTCAATAACAACATTGCATTTAACTAATACTCATCATGGCGTTACTACTAGGATTAACATTTTCATTTAATAGTATTACACTGCTGCAAAACCCATGCTTAACATTGCAAAGTCCTATCGACATACCTTTAAATGATTCATTTAAAAGATATTAAAATTTCCAATTAATTAAACTATTCCTATAATTGCAACTCTGCCAAAAGTACTCTTCCAAAACTATTACTATTGCATTAGATATATCTCATCATGTCAATTCTGCCGACATGAACAGTCAGTTAATAATATTATTATAATAATTTTCCATTATTTAAAGGATATTAAAATTTCCAATATTATAAGACATTAAGGAAGATATTAAGTTCTTTTAAAAGATATAAAAACTAAAGGAAGATAAGGCTGTGCAATATAATCAATTTACTTTTCCATCTACATGAACAGTCAGTTAATAATATTATTATAATAATTTTTCCATTATTCAAAAGATATTAAAATTTCCAATATTATAAGACATTAAGGAAGATATTAGGTTCTTTTAAAAGATATATATAAAAAAAAACTAAAGGAAGATAACGCTGCGCAATATAATCAATTTACTTTTCCATCTACATGAACAGTCAGTTAATAATATTATTATAATAATTTTTCCATTAATTAAAAGATATTAAAATTTCCAATATTATAAGACATTAAGGAAGATATTAAGTTCTTTTAAAAGATATAAAAAAACTAAAGGAAGACAAAGCTGCGCAATAATCAATTTACTTTTCCATCTACCGAACCCTTTAACATTTCAAAACTAGTTACACAAGTGATTTTAACATACACTCTAAAATATTTTTTTTTAATGAGAGATTTTTATATAATTCTGGAATTTCACTTTTGGAAAATGTGTAAACATCATGAACCCCTTTTTGCAGCTTTTTAAAAGAATGTCATACATTATTACTACCACGAGACATGGTTACCAAGGTCGCCCTTTTATATTTTATAGTCACCTTTGTACAGGAATTAAAGCATAAAAAAAAAGGGGCAACAAGAAATCAACGTAAGGAAGATTTAAAAACCCTAAAGGATAATACATCAAGCTGACGTAGGGTAACTCCGAGGAAGCGATATTCCTCCTGGCATAGGTTCGCTTGCAGCATGGGTGGGTCAGCAAGGCGGCAAGTGGAGTGGCTGGTCCTAAGCAACGGGTTCTGAAAAAAAAATCAACACTCGGCCGACAGGTGGTAATTCTGTCCTGACAGCCTCGATTAGATCCCTCACGCTGCTGCACTCATCCGACTGGCCGAGGTATCGGTCCAACCATCCAGTCACCCCTTTCGCTGAGGGAGAGGCGTGTGCGGTAGGGAAGACCCGGTGTTAGGCTGGGCGTGCCATTACCTCCTCGTTCATCAATGGATTGCTTTTCCAGCATACAGCGACTGCCTCATTCATCACTGTAGAGGTCATTTAGTTCGGTTGGAATATCATTTAATAAAATTAATAGATGATGAAGAATCCTGTGGAAGAAAACAGAATCTAACGCTGGAAGTTGTGTTTTCCTTGCGGTTGGTTTCTCTCTAAATTTTCAGCTGTAAAAGTCGAAGGGAACGGTATCTTGGAGCCACAGCGAAAACAATTAAACTCAACGGCAAATGATTTCGCTCATTACTGCAATAAACAACTGGGATTCCGATTTGTCCTTTATTTTAATTGTTCATTACTATATGCTTATTCGAGGGGAAATTAAACTTCTTATGAGTTTATTACAGAGACTATGCGAGCTGAGCGTTGGGTAATTTACATTATTTAATGTATACCTATACAAATAATTTATCCAAGACATCCTCGCAATAGACTTTTAAATTAAATAATGATTTGCCGGGTAGCCTAAAGGTAAGATTATATGCTTATCTCGTAATGCAAGGAGACATTTCATATCAGGTAAAAAGGATCGACCCTTAACAACACTCTATGTTTAATGGGCACGGCTGTAAAGCGTAGGATAAGCGGGAGAGCAGCCCCAAAGCGAGGGGCACGTAACCAAAAGCGAGAGGGTTCTTAGGAGAAATCTGGCGGGGAGCTTTGTAACCAAAAGCGATTCTTAGGAGAGCGGGGAGTTTTGTTTTAGTCTTTAATTTGTGTTTTTTTTTTTTCTTTTTAAAAACCCACAACGCAGACCCAACCGCAACGAGATGAATAGAAGGTCAGATAGCCATCAGAACATCATTAGATTTGCATTGTCACTGAAAACGCAGACCTCTCAATAACTAAATGAAAATGTAAAACGAATGAATGGACAAGCGCTTCGGGTTACGCAAATTTTGCACTATAACAATGACCATGTAGTCCACAGTGGGTAAAACGAAGGTATATAGATGCAGACCTTTTCACAGTAACCAAAGATCAACGCAGACCCTTTGGCAGCAATAGAAACATTAAACAATAATCCTTTCCATGGTCGGTGAGGAAATAAAGGGAATTTTGCCGCGATCAATTAGGAGGCGATAAATATTTCCTTCACCTGGGTCCGCGGAAACCCCAAAATTTGCCATTAGGATCACAAATTAAAAGATCGTTGTTCCTTCATAAAATTTCCCTATGCATTCTAACTACTTGGTTAAGGATCATACCTTGGCCTTAGTGCTTGCCGCAATAAATCCGTGCTCCTGCCGCTCCTGCTCCAAACTGCTCCTACTCCTGCTTACCGACCTCAATGAGATCACCGGTACCTCCAAATGGCTAGGGGTGCCTTCTTCCCCCCTCATTCCCAGAACCACAAGGGGCTACACAACCGGAGAGTATCTAGCTCCTCAGCTTGCCTCAAGGCTGAGCTACCACTCTATTATCTTTGGGATTCCCAGCTCCTACCGATCAAACCGGTCGAGTCCTCTCCCTCCATAGCCCTCATTCTCAGCCCAAAAGAAAAAGCCCAAAAGCCCCTCTCTTTCTTTCTTCCCTCTCTTTATCCCCTCAAAACCTAATTCCCTTTCATAGGCTTTCCCTTTCTTTTAGTTTCATTACGTTTGTAAAATCCCAATTGATTTTATTTTATTTTACTTTTCCCCTTTTTTTTTTTTTTTAAATCAAAATTTTTTTTTTTTTTTTTTTTTTATTTATCTATTTTATTTATTTATTTAATTATTTATCTATTTATTTAACATTTAATTATTTATCTATCCCCTTTTCATTTTATTAGTTTTAATATTTAGCATTTCCCCTTTTCCAAGCTTAACTTATGGGTTTAGAGTTGTATAAAATATAAATATACCTTTTGTTTATAAACAATTATTTCTTTCTAGCTTCTTTATAACTCCACATGCTTAAACTTCATTTGGTTATAAAATGGGTTTATAATATAAACCTACATGTATTTATGTTTTATTCTCTTTTTTTTTTTTTATTAGAATGCAAAGTATTCCTTATTTAATTTATCATTAGTAATAATGCATTTTTCAGGATTAAAGAGAGATTTAGTCGATGGCCAATGAGAATAGGGAAGAGGGTAAGGAGTTTACAAACCTACCGGAAAAATTAGCGGAACCTGAGATTAAGGAAGGAGAGGTGATGCTTGATGTTTTTCTCTTCTCTTTTTTTGTTGTTTTTTTTGAGTTCACAAGTTAAGGCCTGCTTGAGAGTTCCCCGGTTTCTAGAAGCAGGGTTTAGATTCTTGGCTAGACAATAAATGGTTAGGGTAATGCTTAAAGTTTTAAACAGGCGCTTAAGACTTAGGGCAAGCTAGGCTGACTCCATCAACCCCATGTCGCGGCCGTGCTTAGCCAGTGCTTCCCGCGTCGCATAAAGGTGCCACTAAGCCAGAATTCGTTGATGCGGCCGTGCCCTTCAAGATGCACCACGTGCTCAAAGGGGGCCACTTTCGCCCGGTAGGCCCGGTTGGTAGACCTCTATAGCCCACGGGAGTCAATACTCCGCCCGGTGAGCTAGTAGGAGACTAAGACAATATAATGCTTTTCAAAGTACGAATCTGGGAGAAAAAGTTTTAGAAGTCATGGTTCGAATCCCGTTCGTTCTTTACAATATCATAATTTCGAAAGTACGAAGCGGCGAGAAAAAGATAAGGAGGGTTGTGGTTCGAAACCCGTTCTTGACAACATCCGTTTTTGGTGTTACATATGGTATCGGGCCAGGTTCAGCAGCGACTTGGGGTTCACTGCGGCTTTTCGTTGATATGGATGGAGTTTTATTTTTATATATTATCGCATTGGCGGTGAGTTGATTGTGTGCGTGTGGTAATCATGGTTAGAGGACATCGTGGAGGTAGACGACATAGTGATAAGGATGGAGGCTTGATGCCTCCAATAGAATCCACACTAGAGGGGTTTAACCCTTAAGGAGAAGAACAAGTTATCAGACATGAAGAGATAGTTGTGGGAGTTTGGTTGGGTTTATGAGGTCCTTTCATAGGATTTCATAGGCCTTGATTAACCGGCTATATAGATATGAGGCTAGGGTGCCGACACCCATTGAGGTTCTGCCATGCGCACCGGCCGTCACATGTAGATTTCATAGTGAACTCGAGAAGGTAAAATTTCCAGAGTTCTTCGGTGCCCCGGATAGTCGCGACGTAGAGGCATGGTTGGAGAACATGGCGTGTGCTTAGCCGCCAGCGTTATACCTCCAACATGAAGGTCCATGGCGGGTCTTTAAGCAAGGGCTCTTCTGGTGGAAAGGCGGCTCTGCCGCTATTGTTTATGGGCGTGGAAGATGTGTCTTGGGGCTGTTAGAGCGGTTAGAGAGGAGTACTGCTACGTGAGGTCATTGGCCGTCGACTCCAGCGAGTTCAGCGCTACGACGAGGGAGGTAGATGCGATTGCCGTCACGAACGCGTTCATGGGCTTCTTTCCGTTATGCTCCACCTTAACGAGGAAAGCTCAAGGTCAGCGAGGTTTGTGTTTGGCCTTGCCCGGCCGATTTCGCGTGCAAATGTTGGGATCTTGATGCCTCAAACCCCGCACGACGCTGTCCAAAAGGCCCTCATAGCGGGGGAGGAGCTTATCAGTGATCCGGAACCGAGGACTCGAGATCCATAGGAAGAGTTCATCCGGAAGCGTAGCGTTGAACACCGGCCAGAGACCTACGCCCGGTTCGCCATTGGCTTCCAGATGGGATCCCCGTTCACTACACCTAGGCGACCCCCGCCTCAGCAGCGGACACCCTAACGAGGACCACAGCACCGGCCGGCAGTATAAGCTCACCGGCGGCGGCGGTTTAGGCACGATTCGTGAGCGGACGGGGATTTCGGTAGGTGGCCATTCCTCTTCTGCCGGTACCGGACCTACTGGGCGAAGAAGAGTGTTGGGCGTGTAAGGAGCCTTTTTACCAGCGGCTTGTCTAGCAGGAAGGCGGAAGCGTAGGATCAGCCAGACCCGTTACCGTCGGAGATATGGGCAAGGCCCATCCAATTCACGCAGTGATGAATAAGCTGCCGGTGAGAGCACCGGTCGGCGTGCTTTCCGGGCGGCGGCAGGCCACTATGTGACCAAACCGCTAGTGTTTTGATAGACCACCAGACTCTTGAGAGCTTCATTTTAAGTGCGGCGCTAAAAGGATTAAAAGGTAAAAGCGGTCGAGCAGGGATGAGTTTAGCTTTGTGGAGATGGCCGGGGAGCCAAGCGAAGGTTGGAGAAGGTTACGGTACAGCCCTTAACGGGAGAGTTTTCCACGAGTCAACTTATGCGTCACCCGATCCTAGGGTCTTATGGCGGGTTATTGTCGGTATGGATTGGTTGGAAGCGCGTGAGGCGATACTCAACTGTAAAACCCAACGATTGAGCTTGGTGGATAATGAAGGACAAAGACGGGTGATAGTAGAACGAAACCAGGGAGTATCCACTGCGGTTGTCTCTTCCTTGCAATTATAGAAAAGTATGTGCAAAGGGTGCAAACTTTATGCAATCCTTGTGCTAAGCGAAAAGTGGCGGAAGGCCTAGAACACCTTCGGTGGTGAAAGAGTTTGGGGACGTATTTCCAGAGGAAGGGTTGCACAGGATACGCCGGAAAGGCGGAGTTTACCATAGACACGAAGCGGGAACGAACGATAGCAAGAACGCCTTATGGATGTCGACCCCAGAGTTGCAAAAGATGAAAATGCAACTGAAGGAAATGTTGGACACCGGGGCGGAAATCACGCCCTAGTGTGTCACCAAGTGCACCGGTTATTTTCATCTGAAAGAAGGGCGGATCGTGGAAGCTTTGCATTGACTACCGTCAACTAAACAAAGCGATCAGAATCGGTATCCCTTACCCAGAATTGGCGATCTATTCGATCAAATGAAGGGTGCGGCGGTGTTCTCAAAGATCGGCTGCGATCGGGATATCACCAATTACCGGATCAAGGAGGATGACATCCCTAAAGACCGCCTTTAAAGACAAGATTTGGACATTCTGAGTTTCTTGTTTTGCCTTTTAGATTGTCGCGCCCAGGGGTATTCATGAGTTTGATGAGCCAGGGTGTTCAGCGAGTACTTGGACAAGTTTGTCCGGTATTCGTGTGATATTTACGATCTACTCGGACTGACAGAGGAGCATGATGAGCGTTTGCGCTTGGTACTACAATGCTACGAGAAAAAATTATATGGGAAGTTGTCCAAATGCTCTTTTATCAATCGAGGATTCACTACTTAGGGAGCCGTCATCTCAGCCAGTATGCATGCGTGGATCAGCCAAGGTTGAGGCCATTATGGAATGGCACAATAGCATGAATGTCACCGAAGTGCGTGGTTTTATGGGATTAGCGGGATACTATCGGCGGTTCATTGAGGGATTTTCGAATATAACAAATCCGATCCGCAGTGCGAGAAGAAAAACAAGAAGTTTGTTTGAACCAATAAATGCATGGAATCATTTCGGAGGCTTAAAGAGTTGTTGACAAGCACGCCGATACTAAATGTCCCTGACATAGAAGAGGACTTCTTGGTATGTAGCGCATCAAAGGAAGGTTTAGTAGTCTTGATGCAAAGACGAGTGATGATTACGCCCATTCGAAGCGAGAAGGCATGAGGAGAACTACAATCGTATACGATTTGGAGTTGTTAAATATCGTATATGCCTTGAAGGTTTGGAGACACTATGATGAATGAAAATTTGAATTAAGGGTGATCATTGTGGTAGCAACACATTTTTACAAAGCGACACGAGCTTAGCGACAATGGCGTTGGTTTGAATTGCTTAGCGAATCTGATTTCGAGATTAATTACATAAAGGGAGCAGTGGAGCAGTGGCGGATGCCTTGAGTAGGAGCCCACATATCTTCGGTGTTACCGCTGGAGACAATCTACATGAGAAGATTCTCACGCTGATGACGATGGTAGTACCGCGAAGTAAAGGATTTCATCGGACAAAACACCATGATGGTGCCTCGATATGAGGGATATTCACTTGATAGCGATGGTTTATTGAGGTTTAAGAGTCGGACTACGTGCGCTTCGCGGCCGAGTTAGGGATGTTGATAGATGGCGAGCTCATAGAAGCGGATTTACATGGCTCACTCGGGTGTTACGAAGATGAGGGCTGACCTCTAACCCTTATTCTTCACATGAAGGAATGAAAGCCGACATAGTTAACTTTGTGGCTAGATGTCACAAATTGTCAACGGGTAAAGAAATTTTGAGGAACATAGACACCTAGCGGGATTACTACAACCACACATGCCATTCCGGAATGAAATGGGAAGTCATTTCGATGGATTTTATCGTTAGATTATAGCGACTGGAAAGGAACCATTTCGATTTTTGTAGTAGTAGACTTTCGACGAAGAGTGCTCACTTTATTCACATGTGTACAACGTATCAGGCACATGACATAGATAAAGTTTTCATCGGTAGTTGTGAGAATACATGGCATTACCCTAAAAATATTATATCGTCGGATCGGATCGGTGTTTCTTGGATGATTTTGAATGAGTTTCCAAAGAGGCCTTGGGAACCCGACTTAACTTTAATGCGCATATCACCACGAGACAGACCGGATAGAGCGAGCGATGCGAATAGGCAGAAGACATGTGTTATGCGTGATGGACCAACAAAAAGCGTGGGAGGAATTCTTGCCTCTAGTGAGTTAAACACAACAGCAGTTACCCGAGCACCATTAAGATGGTGCCTTTTGAGAGGTTTCTTTATGGTGACCAGGTAATGGGGCACCCTTAGTTAGGACCGGCGAGGATAGGGTCTGGTGGGACGAGAAGCGATCGAAGAAATGAAAGAGCAGATGCAATCCATAAGACAAAGGATTCAAAATATAGGAATCGTGAGAAGAGTTATGCGATGCGCCAGGATTGACGCATTAGCTTCTGAGGTCGGCGTCAATCTTCTTAGCGAGGTTAAACGCATAAGGATTCGATCAAGTTTGGAAGAATTCGAAACTCTCTCCCACAGGTTAGGTGGGACCTTTACAGTTGTGGAAAAGCCCGTGGCTATCGACTAACCTTACGATTCTTTGAGGTGTATGCGATGTTTTTCATGTATCTATTTTGAGACATTATATTAGTGATCCTACACATGTGATTGACACAGTTCTTCTTTGCAGGTATCGGTTGAGGAAGCTCATGGCTGAGCGGTCCACATTTTAGATCGTCAGCGTTCGGCGATTCTGACGTCGAAGACGGTAGATCAGGTCAAAGGTCGATGGGACGATTATAGTCCACACTGGCGACTGGGAGGGCCTTGAGATGATATCGCGTCGGCCCGATTTCCATTTTGTTTGATGGATAGACTTATGATCTTGTGATACTTTATTTTCATTATCCTGAGAAAACGGAATAGTTTAGACCAAGAAAGTGTATGTAACATCCCGCTCTACGGCGCCACTAAGACCACTTATTCTTTGAGGACCTTGCTTGCATAAAATTGTCCGGACCCACATGTTGGACCTTATATATTTGATTATGATGTGATTGTGAGATGATATGATCGTTACTATTCATGTATCTGAAGGTGCTATTATTACGATTATTGAGTGTGCGGGTTTGTGACCTTGAGGATGCGGAGGCATCGGTAGACCTGACTCCCGGTTAGTCGGGGAGTGTGCTTTTAGGTTGATTTGTTTATTATGATGTTGATTTGATGTGATGATTTGATGACAACATTCTGACATGATTATTATTTATGCGAAGTCGGCGATAGCTTGCCGACTTGACTCACATATGAGTAAAGGGGCCACACACAATTACCGAGAGGTTGAGGGAGAGGGTGGACAGCGGCCACCTTACACCGCCACTAACACTCACGTAGTGGCACCAGTAGGTTAACGATTACCTGGATTGAAGACCCGATACCCGTGAGCCATTGCGACGATGCATCCTTGATGATTCTAAAGAGCGCCAATAAGGCGGGGCCTTATTCCTTAAGAACCTTAGTCTCCTACTAGCTCGCGAGTGTTGACTCGAGGGTTATAAGTCTACCAACCTTCTTGTATTGTCGGTCGGCGAGTGGCACCTTGGAGCACGTGGTGCATCCTGAAGGGTGCCTCTCGCCTCTTGAATTTCTTTTTGGCGAGTGGCACCCTTGGCGCTCGTGGTGCGACTTGAAGGGCACTTCGCGATTAAGGGGTTGATGGAGTCAACCTAGCTACTAAGTCTTGACGCTTTGTATAAAACTTTAAGCATTACCCCTAACCAATTATTGTCAGCCAAAAACCCCAAACCCTAAGCCTAGAAACGGGAATTTTGGGTGTGGCCTTAGCGTGAACCTTCAAAAAAACAACAAAAAGAGAGAAACCTCTTTCGGTTCATCTCCTTCCTTAATCCGTTAATGCGCTTGAATTTTTTCGTGTTTGTGGCCAAAACTCTTACCCTTCCCTGATTACGTTTAAGCCGTAATACAAATCTCTCTCTCTTTAATCACGAGAAATCTGGGACATTAATGATAAAATTAAATAAAAAAGGGAATACTTGCTTCCTAATAAAAGAAGTCAAAACATAAATACATGTAGGTTTATATTATAAACCCATTTTATAATAAATGAAGTTTAAGCATGTGAGTTATAAAGAGGTTGTGAAAGAAATAATTGTTTTATATACAAAGGTATATTTATATTTATGCAACTCTAAACCCATAAGTTAAACTTGGAAAAGGGGAAATAAAGAGTTAAATATTAAACTAATAAAATGAAAGGGGATAGATAAATGATTAAATGCTTAAAATAAATAGATAAATAATTAAATAAATAAATAAATAGATAAATAGTGAAATGGTACATGCTTTGATTAAAAAAAAGGGAAAAGTAAAATAAAATAAAAATCAATTGGGATTTACAAGCAGATGAAGCAACCTAAAGAAAGGGGAAAACCTAAATGAAAGGGGAATTAGGGTTTTGAGGGATAAAGAGGGAAGAAAGAAAGGAGGGGCTTTGGGCTTTTTCTTTTGAAGTGAGATTGAGGGGAGCTATTAGGGAGGGTGGTAGTTTCTTGGTAGAGGTTAGAATCCTGGGCATATTGTGAGTGGTAATGTTGCTGAAGTGAGGAGCTAGGACTTTATAGTTTGTGTGTGTACTAGCATTTCGGGGGCTGAGGGAAGAAGAATTACCCCTAGCGTTTGGGCACAGGCTCATTAAGATTGACAAGCGAGATGGGCGACGGGCGGGGCGGGGAGCAGTTGTGCGGCAAGCACTAAAAGGTGAGTATGATCCTTAACCAAGTAGTTAGAATGCATAGGAATTTTATGAAGGAAGACGGTACATTATCTTTTAATTTGTCAGATGTGGAAATGTTTTAAATTCTGGTGAATTTTGTGGAAGGAAATATTCTGCTCCTAATTGGTACATGCAAAATTTCCTTTTTTGTTTCTGCTTGGACCATGGAAAAGGATTATTGTTTAATGCTGCTATTGCTGCCAAGGGGTCTGCATTGATCTTTGGTTACTGTGTAAATGTATGCATCTATTTACCTTCGTTTACCCATTGTGGACTGCATGGTCATTGTTTAGTGCAAAAATTTCATGCAACCTGAGCGATTGTCCATTCGTTTTACATTTTCATTCAGTTATTGAGAGGTCTGCGTTTTCCGGCAGTACAATTCTAATGACGTTTTGATGGCTGTCTGACCTTCATTACATCTCGTTGTGGTTGGGTCTGCGTTTTAATTAGTGAATGAGTCATAGTTGGGTTTTAAAAAAAAACACAAATTAAAGACTAAAACAAAAACTCCCTGCGTTCTCCTAAGAACCCTCTGCGTTTTTGGTTACAGGCTCCCTGCGTTCTCCTAAGAACCCTCTGCGTTTTTGGTTACAGGCTCCCTGCGTTTTGTATTTACTCTCCCGCGTTTGGTCTGCGCTTTCTTACAGTCGTGCCCATTAAACATAGAGTGTTGTTAAGGGTCGATCCTTTTTACCTGATATGAAATGTCTCCTTGCATTACGAGATAAGCATATAATCTTACCTTTAGGCTACCCGGCAAATCATTATTTAATTTAAAAGTCTATTGCGAGGATGTCTTGGATAAATTATTTGTATAGGTATACATTAAATAATGTAAATTACCCAACGCTCAGCTCGCATAGTCTCTGTAATAAACTCATAAGAAGTTTAATTTCCCCTCGAATAAGCATATAGTAATGAACAATTAAAATAAAGGACAAATCGGAATCCCAGTTGTTTATTGCAGTAATGAGCGAAATCATTTGTCGTTGAGTTTAATTGTTTATTCAATATTTCACATTGAAAATTTAGAGAAACCAACGGGAAAACACAACTTCCAGCGTTAGATTCTGTTTTCTTCCACAGGATTCTTCATCATCTATTAATTTTATTAAATGATATTCCAACCGAACTAAATGACCTCTACAGTGATGAATGAAGCAGTAACTGTACGCGGGGAAAAAGCAATCTAATGATGAACGAGGAGGTAATGGCACGCCCAGCCTAACACCGGGTCTTCCCTACCGCACACGCCTCTCCCTCAGCGAAAGGGGCGACTGGATGGTTGGACCGATACCTCGGCCATTCGGATGAGTGCAACGGCGTGAGGGATCCAATCGAGGCTGTCAGGACAGAATCACCACCTGTCGGCCGAGTGTTGATTTTTTTCAGAACCCGTTGCTTAGAACCAGCCACTCCACTTGCCGCCTTGCTGACCCACCCATGCTGCAAGCGAACCTATGCAGGAGGAATATGCTTCCTGGAGTTACCCCTCTACGATAAAACGATGTTATCCTTTAGGGTTTAAATCTTCCTTACGTTGATTTCTTGTTGCCCCTTTTTTTTTATGCTTTAATTCCTGTACAAAGGTGACTATAAAATATAAAAGGCGACCTTAGTAATAATGTCTCGTGGTAGTAATAATGTATGACATTCTTTTAAAAAGCTGCAAAAAGGGGTTCATGATGTTTACACATTTTCCAAAAGTGAAATTCCAGAATTATATAAAAATCTCTCATTAAAAAAATATTTTAGAGTGTATGTTAAAATCACTTGTGTAACTAGTTTTGAAATGTTAAAGGGTTCGGTAGATGGAAAAGTAAATTGATTATATTGCGCAGCTTTATCTTCCTTTAGTTTTTTATATCTTTTAAAAGAACTTAATATCTTCCTTAATGTCTTATAATATTGGAATTTAGCCTTTTAATTAATGGAAAAATTATTATAATAATAATATGTATTTCATGTAGATGGAAAATAAGAATTGATTATATTCATAACACCATCTTCCTTTAGTTTTTATATATATCTTTTAAAAGAACCTAATATCTTCCTTAATGTCTTATAATATTGGAAATTTTAATATCTTTTGAATAATGGAAAAATTATTATAATAATGATAGCCCGGTATTCATGAGTGGAAAAATTGATTATATTGCCGCGATATATCTTCCTTCTTTTAAAGAACTGTATATCTTCCTTAATGTCTTATAATATTGGAAATTTTAATATCCTTTAAATAATGGAAAATTATTATAATAATATTAGCATTGTTCGTAACCGGCTGATTGACATGATGAGATATATCTAATGCAATAGTAATAGTTTGGAAGATTACTTTTGGTAGAGTTGCAATTATAGGAATAGTTTAATTTAATTGGAATTTTAATATCTTTTAAATGAATCATTTAAAGGTATGTCGATAGGACTTTGCAATGTTAAGCATGGGTTTTGCAGCAGTGTAATACTATTAAATGAAAATGTTAATCCTAGTAGAAAAGCCATGATAAGAATTAGTTTAATGTGTTGTTATTGATAGTGAATATGGTGATAGTTAGATGCAATAATCATTCCTCTTGAATGTTAAGGTTGGGAGAGTTGCAATGACAATTAATCATGTAATTGTAATAAGTAATATAAATACTAATGGAATGTTATATTGTTAAGTGAATGTTAGTTCACAATATTATTAATTAAATGATCATGTTGATGAATGACAATAGTGTGGATTAAATGCAATGTTGTTGGCTTAATTTGAAGCGTTAATGTTGATGAATGATATTGCAATGCTATTGTTGTTAGGTTACTAGAATTGTCAGGTAACAAGCAGTAGGAAGAGACAGGATTATTGAGATTGTAGCATCGAGTTTACCTTTAGGGTTTGGATGTCGTTGCTCCTTATGGCCTTTATTAGAATGTTGTCGTAAATTGCTTGTGGTCACGTCCCAGTAGTACTTGGGGATTGTACGTAGGCTGTCCGTGTCGGTAGGGAGGTAGACCCCTGAGTGTAGCTTATTATGTGATGCGTGGTAATATTCCGGTGGAAGGAATCGGTGCTGATACTCGAGTCTCAGAGTACATTTTAAAGAAACGCGATTCCCACTCTTGCGACCACGAGCGGTATCCGGTGGTCGGGCTGTTTAAAAAGCCTGATTCCCTCTGCGACTCTGCTGGCGGATCGCTGTACGGTGGCGATGCTGTGCCTAACCCTTAAGGTAATGCGTCTCTAGCCTTTGGTTATTAGCCTCTGTTAGGAGTCTTTGTTTTCTTGTAAAATTAAGCCATGATAGGTCGATGCGTCACCGATGGTGGTAGATCATGCTAGATCTGTTGGTTCGAGTGTTGGCGTAGAGTGAGGGGGTTGTTTCTTCTACACCTGCGCACACCTTAACGCGTTTTATAAAAAAAAAAAAAATGTTACTTGATTGGTGAGTAGTTGTCATTAGCTAGGAGGGGTGTTACAATAAATCTCTTAGTTGAAATCCCTTAGTTAATGGTAAAATTAGGTCTCTTTATGTATCCCTTAGTTTATAGTAAAATTAGGTCCCTTTATGTAGCTTTAGGTCACCATAAAATGCTACAATTATGTATTTAGTTCAACTATATCCACAACTATCCAACAATTTGTACTTAAATCTCTCAATTGATCCAAATATATAATATAGCAAAATAACATTTTCTCCACCTCATCTTAACTTAATTTATATTAGGAATACAAACAACCCTCAATCCATCCCATTTAACATGACAATAAAGGAATTATTATAAAAACTATGACATTTAAACAATGCTAATGGGAAGTTTAGTAATGGCATATAATCCATGTTCATGCAAAACCTTCACCTCATTGTGATTAAAAAAAGTTTGTGTGAGGTTATGAAGATTAAACTCTTTGTTTGTGTTTTCAAGGTAAAAATAGGTTTTGG